>CAIGRP010103890.1:0-59447 GCA_903798385.1 Fraxinus cuspidata | reverse complement strand
AATCACTAGGTGAAATTTTTTATTTTTTCATTTTTTACAATTATGACAAGATTTCCTCAAAATTTGTATAAACTCACTGAAAATCACCCCACGCTATTAACTACCCAACTAAACTCTAACACGTGCATCGCACGTGCCGTCACTAGTATTAAGTATAAAGTTGGGTTGAACTCAATGACATGGCGCAAATTTATAAAACTTCTTGCCAGCACCGCCAGTTGAACATTATTCGTCAGATCCCCTTTTCACTCCCAAACAAACAAGAAAAAGAAATAGGATTAAAACTGAAATAATCTCAGTAAAACAAAGCCATACACAAAATCTACGGCAAAATCAAAGAAGAACAAGAATGTTGTCAATTTAACATGGGTGCTCTTATCAAGCTCATTGATTTAACACTCTTCATATTCTTTTTTGTCATTGCCTTGGCAGGACCTCTTATCGATTCTCAAACCTGTCTTCCTCGTCACATATTTCCAACAGTTTTTATTGATATTAAGAGCTGGTACGGACGTGAATATGGGGACTATTTGATTGTGGAGAAGCCGCATTTCTTCGTGGGGCTTGTATGGGTTGAACTTCTTTTTCAGTGGCCTCTCGCTGTTGCCTGTCTTTATGGGATTGCAGCTGGAAAGTCTTGGCTAAACACCACCTGCTTGCTTTACGGGGTCTCCACTTCCACTGCTATGGTACACAGCCATTTCTTTGCCCTTTTTACATCATGATTTATTGATTAATTTGTTGAGGTATTTTTTTGACATTATGATCTGACGGGATAAGTTTATTTGAATTCTTGTTCTCTCTTGATGTTTTGTTGGATTATACTCCTTTCAGTTTGATCTTCGTCATAAGTTTATTTGTTTTATATTTTTGATCTGATTTATTGTCTAATTTTATATAAGAATGGGGTAATGATGAAATATAATCTATCCCAAGGTAGTCAAAACCCAATCTCCAGGACTTGTGACTCTTTTGCCAGAGTTTTTATCATGTACTTCTTTTGTGGAATTTAGCAACCTGTTTGAACTTTTTTCGCCTTTCACTTTATTGGCTTTAAACCCTTTCCAGTCATTATTAGAGTAAAGATGTAATTCATTATAAGCAGCATCGGAATTCAGTTTTTCAGCCAGTTAAAGTGTAGAAATTGTTTGAAATTTATTTTTTGAATATATAAAGCTTGATATCCCATTCCAATGACTCAATGGAAACGGATTGAACTGGACCAAGACTGGCCATTTCTACCAGTTCAGTTTATACAATTAGATTTGTGTGAAAAGTTTTCGATTATATTAATATGCATTGCACTCCGCAGAGTTGATCTATAGAGTGGAAGTGACTACCTAGATGTGGCCTTTGGTACCTTGATCATGAAAGAACTGATAGACGATTGCTATGTTCTTCATACGAGAACGATAACGGATGGCTCCAACGTTGTCATAGGAAATGGTTAAAGGTTAGGTAGATAAATGAAACTCAGCAAGAGGATTTTCTGCCCAATTAACTTCGGCAGCAGTGGAAACAAACACATGATATTTCACTTTTCTTGTTGATCAGATAAAGTTTTGATTTATAGAATTTCATTAATTGTAATAGAACCTAGGAACACAATGTAGGCTAATGCCGATGTTCAATCATTAGTTTGTCCGCCAAATTGACATTATGGACTACATGAAGGGCTAAGGATAGCTACAAGTGAGAAATAAAATAAAGTCAGAAGTGCCCTTTCAGGTGCTACCATTAGGCTCTCTTGAATGCACATCAAATTGTGACTGATAGAGTATGCAATTATGCATATACTGAGATATCTTGTTGACGGTGAATCTAATATCTAGTTGAGTAAAAGATAAACATTGGAGTGCTCCAGTTACTTGGAAATATAACGTGGCTTCAGTGGATCCTCCTATCATGGAGCTGGAGTACTTTGGCTGTGGAAAGTAGAGTGGTGACAGATTTGACATCGCATTCTATTTTTCACCAATTAGTACATTGTTTCTATGATACAAACAAGCTATTTTGTCTGTGAAGGACCTTGACACCAAAAGAATAGTGGTGTGTGCCGAAGTCTTTAATGGAGAATCAATAGGCAAATTTGTTGATGAACTTTCTCTAAGGATAGAAAATTATTTTGTCACAATACACCATGGATAAATAGTTAGAGAGCCTCGATATAAACACACGAAGAGGAGAAAGCTGCGGAGTCCATGAAATCAAGCACATGAGCTTTTTAGTCTGAGCCCATAGATGACTTTCTTGTGCCTATGAAGTAGTGGCAGTGAGTATATATGACAGAGGGGTTGTTAAATGTATAGGTTGTCGTCCAATGTGCCTCAAATAAAGGCATTGGCATTCTTGACATCCAATTGCTACAAGGACCACCTTCATGTGACGGCAATAGTGAGAATGATTTGGATTGTGGTAGGTGTAACCACCAGGCTAAAAGTAGTGAAAGTCGCTGTTAGGCTGTCAATGAAATTTTTTAACTACCATTTTAGCTTTTTACGCTCCACCGAACCATCTGAATTGCTTCTTATCCTAAAACTCCACTTCAAACCAATAATATTAATAATTTACTATACTTTGAATGGATAGATAGTATAGATTCTATACTATTATTTCAGACAAGCAGTTCAAATTTCTTGCTCATGGCTTGACATCACTAAGGGAGTTTGCGAGCTTGAGTGTGGATCAATGGTGTGTTCTAAGAAATCGTTTAGCGACTATTCTGGTTCATCAAATTATGGACTCTAACAAAAAGAAGAATTAAATGGATGTCCTATTATTTTTGCCAAATTGAAATACTGAAATAAATATTTTTCTAAATGGCAAGAGCACACAGAACATTATTTAATTTGAAAGTTATAAGAGAAGTGGAGCCGGAAAGAGCAGTAATAGGGATAACTAATCAATCTCCTATAGAATTCCTTCTTTACTTTCATATTCTTAGTGAATACCGAGATTTTATAGGTCTGAAGTGATGTAGGGGAAGGGTGTGATTCAAGATGGATTTATCAAACTCTCATAGAAAATGGGTCTAGTTATGCTTCAATGATTTAAATTGGTGAATGCCAACTACAGAACTTATCAGATGACTAGCATTCCCATAGAATTTCCTTGAGATCTCTTGCCACAACTTCTTAGAGGCAAGTCCACAAGAAGAGTTAATTCTGAACTTTGATAATCAATTGCTTGTATCTCGACCAAAAATATAATGCATGCTCAAAATTCATGGAGGTCAAAAACTAGTGTACATTCCTATTTTTTAAAGTTTAGGCCAGCAACTTCATGACATGTTCATGGGTCATGAGGTATATCCGGAGAGCCCAGCGCCACCTATCAAATACACGTGGCCGGACACAACCCATGCCCATCAATTCCGGGGGGGGGGGGGGGGACTCCCTTTATTGTTCAAAGAGCCATGGAGCCTGGGCCAAGGAGAATGCATAGATCCAAGGAGCTCCTTTCAGTTGGGCTTTGTTTTTTTTTTTTTATAAAATTGGCCTGCACAAGCCACAGGCTCAGATTGCCTTGCCTGGCATAGTCTGCCTTTCCAGGAGGACGGTGCCGTGCCTGAATGAGCTTTTTTACTTGGTTATAGTTATGCTGCTACAATTGAATGCTTCATTTATCTTTGATTTCATTTGGTTTGTAAAATGTTTTGTCTCAATACATAATCTGAATATAACTGCTTGCATGACAACAAAATGACCATCTTTCTTATTATATTCACCTTTTTTCGTCTTGCTCATGTTCTTTTCCAGGTAGCCATACTTTCTGAACTTACATTGTCTAAAAGAGCATCTGAACGTCTGTTAACCATGTACTTCCCCTTTCTCGGGTTTGCTATTTTAGCAATATTACGCGGTCTGACATCTCATGCTGGAAAGACCATGACAATCGGAAAAAGACCCGTGCTAAATAGGAAAAAGACGGCTTGAAGTCATACGGTTGTGCACTGAGCTGCTGAGAGCTTCCTGAAGTCTCTTCCTTCTCTGTAGTTGGATAATTTTGGTTTCGTTATCTAGTTGTAAACAAATTTTTAAAAATTGAGTTTTTTTTTAATCAATAATCAAGAAATGACTTTAGTCACAAATGGTGGTTTGCTGGTTGAGATTGTTGTTAGTCAATATGCTGTTTTTAATAGCGATCTTCTCTTAGTCAATATGCAAATGCACATTTTGTGAAGTGCTCTTGCCTCTTGCTGAAGATTGAACGCTCTAAAAGTTTGATTTATCAGACGAGACGGTGTAACTTAGTACTATTGAATTTATGACTTTAATATATTTGTGCACGTATAATGTCACTGATGAAAATAAACATTATATTCATTGTTAGGCATGTTTAAAATGAGCGTAAATGGAACGTCCCGTGGTGTCCAATACTTATTTTTGTTTCTGTCTTAGCTTTCCATGATCACCACTATGTCTCGACTCGTATCAATTTTTCAGAATTACAATGTTATAAATTTTTTTACCTTGTTTCAAGTCTTCTTTTCTTTCTTTCTTTCTTTCTTCTTTGAACATTTTAAAAATGTCATATCATGTCACGTTTCATTTTCGATTTCCGCGCACCCAAGGCAGTCTCAACAACCCCCCCCCCCCCCCCCCCCCCCCCCCCCCCCCCCCCCCCCCCCCCCCCCCCCCCCCCCCCCCCCCCCCCCCCCCCCCCCCCCCCCCCCCCCCCCCCCCCCCCCCCCCCCCCCCCCCCCCCCCCCCCCCCCCCCCCCCCCCCCCCCCCCCCCCCCCCCCCCCCCCCCCCCCCCCCCCCCCCCCCCCCCCCCCCCCCCCCCCCCCCCCCCCCCCCCCCCCCCCCCCCCCCCCCCCCCCCCCCCCCCCCCCCCCCCCCCCCCCCCCCCCCCCCCCCCCCCCCCCCCCCCCCCCCCCCCCCCCCCCCCCCCCCCCCCCCCCCCCCCCCCCCCCCCCCCCCCCCCCCCCCCCCCCCCCCCCCCCCCCCCCCCCCCCCCCCCCCCCCCCCCCCCCCCCCCCCCCCCCCCCCCCCCCCCCCCCCCCCCCCCCCCCCCCCCCCCCCCCCCCCCCCCCCCCCCCCCCCCCCCCCCCCCCCCCCCCCCCCCCCCCCCCCCCCCCCCCCCCCCCCCCCCCCCCCCCCCTTCTCTCTACTTGCCTGTCCATGAAGAAAATTTAACGATGCGTTTCGGATGCAAACAAGCAACAATCTATCTAATGGTTCAATGAGTTGGTGGGATATTTTGCCTCTCAATAAGAACCGCCAATATGTTTTGACAAGTCATATCAATTGACTAAAGGAAATTTCACCCCATTATCCCACAAAATGCCAAACATATATTGCTGTTGCATTGAACCCTAGCTAGGAAACTGGCATGGAGAGTAACTTGTACAAATCTTGATCTTTAGGGGCTGATTTTAAGCACAATGGGCCACTCTCTCGAGTTTATTCTTCAATTTGGAGCCACAAACTCAATGAATATTTTCGAGTGCAATTTGATGACCGCTAGATGTCAACGTATGATAGTATCAAAGTAATCAAAGATTTCTACCCAAATATCCCACTCAATGTTAATGAAAGTTTAACGAATCAAAGTTCGAAAAGTGAAATAAATTTGTCATGCACGTTGTGTTGAATAAATAAATGTAAATTAAAATTAGATCAATAAAATCTTGATCTGTGGGGGATGATTTTAAGCTAGATGTGTCAATATCTCAAGTTTATTCTACAATTTGGAGCCATAAATTCAATGAATATTGTTCTAGTAGAATGACAAAGACGTAGATGCAAGTCTTAGAGATATCAACAACTAATTTGGTATATGTTAAATATATAAAAATAAATAAAATAATTTAAAGCATTGGTTTAATAGGTCATATTACATAGTATCAGAGCATGATCAATAAAAGTTTCACCAATCAAGTTTAGAAACGAATCATTTTACCTCTAATATATTAAACTTTTAGACACGATAATAAACGTGTCTTCATCTAAAAATATAAATCGTTAAAGGATGACGAATATATTTGTCTAAATTATTTTCAACACTTCCTCTAACATCTATGCATGACTCATTTTCCAAAAAGTCAGAAAATTAACATGCTTCAATAACAATTTGAAAATTCTAATATTTTCTGGTCTCAGTTCCACGATTTCTTTTAGGAGACAAAATTGTTGATTATTATTAGTACTTAATTCATATAACTTCATATAAACACTTCTTCATAAAAGTTATGATTTAATTGATATATTTAAAATATATTCTGAATTAAAATTTGATAATGTGATTAATACTAGAAATAGGAACAGAATCGTTGACGTTACTAGTGTTCTATTCAACACAATGCCAGAAAAACGAAGGACTTAGGTCGTTCAATAATCGATTGATTTTGTTCCAATTCGATTCTTTTCTTTTGTTGCAGTTACAAGTGTTCTATTTTAGGTATCATTTTTTAGACATTGATCTTCACAATACTTTAAACAATCAATGACACAGGTTTTGACAACACTTGGAATGTCAAACTTAATGTACACCAAGCGTGTACAACTAGTTTAATTCTATATTTTATTAGATATATACTCATCTTTGTGTTTTGAAATTTCTACGTTAGCAATTTAATCTCGTTTTAATAATTTTTACAAAAAACGTGTTTTTATTAAGATGGAAAAATTGGACCGTCGAAATGCATTTAGCACGAGGTTTATAAAACGACAATTGTATCACACCATAATTGAGAAAGTCGAGGAGGGTGAAAATGACGCCAACGAGTTGTCAGCTGGCCCTCTCAATTATTTTGATGCGAGAAGGATTCCAACGATTGATATGCAAGTATCCTTAGTCGATATTTGAGGTAATAATTGATAGATTTTTTGTTCACACATACGGGGAGACGAAAAAAAATATGTTGCTCTTGTTTTAATTTAATTTATATTTTAAGGCTTTAGACTTTTTAGTTGTCGGGCTATCAAGAGTTTTATCGAACATTTCTTTGACCCGTAATGTTTGATTTTTAATTACACGATTCAAAAATTGTAAAAAAAAAAATAAAATGTTTGGGATGATCTCAAGCTAAGAACATAGCTAAATACATGAGAAGAAAAGATTAATTGTGTAGCATATTTAATATTGTATTATGATATTCTATAGTTTGTCATTTGGGGGAAATATCACGAGTCGACTATTTTTTATCATTATATTTATTTAGTAAAATGTATCCATTTTCGTTTCTTTCAATCAATTATAGGACACTATAAAAGATTGCACTTTATCGTTGCCAAATCAAAACCATTGTCTCTTAGACGAGCCGAAAATCCGTAGTTGAAACCCAATCTCTGGTGAAGGAATAACACGTTAGAAATCTCCAACGTCTGCTGGTCTGTTGGAATGAAAACTCGGACAATTCATCAATATTCACAAAAATGTGATGAATTTTGTCTATTGGAAATTCGCCGTAGTCCGTAGAGCATTTTCTAGTGGTGGAAAACCACAATTGTTATTATTTTTTAGGAATGTGTTGCCTTGCAAATAAAAAAACCAAATTAGAGTGAAATAGAAATTAGTACATTTGTATGAATTCAACTTGTATACTACTACAAATTCAAATGTATGGGGGAATATTCCAATCTAGATCATTTCTGGTTGGGTTGCCTTTTGCGACCTGTTGATGGGCTGCAAATGACAACTAGCCCTCATAAGCTTGAGAGGTCAGTCACCCCTCCCCACCCATCTAACTGGTCATACTGCTTCATGAACAATGCTATATATATGCATGAACCCCTGAGGTTGGGCTAAGTCAATCATCCCACCTCTTCACCTCCACCCACAACAATTTTTGCCCATTACAGCCTTTGCTAGTTATTTACAGAAACCTAAAATTAATGGCTTTTGCAGCAAAACAATTCTATTCATCTGCTACATTTTCTAATCATTTGCAGCACAAGAATTTGCCCTCCAAAACCCATTTTTCATCCTTTATTCCCAATCAAGTTGTTGGGAGAAAATGTGAAAAGCCAAATGTTTTAGCCTGCAGAAAGCCTTTGTACATTTCAGCAGTAACTGGATTTGGCTGTATTGGTGAACCAGAGAATTCGGAACCTCGAGACTCTACAATCCAGTGCAATGCGTACGAAGCTCATCGAGCGCAGCCCTTACCGATTAGCATCGAATTCGATCGAGAAACACGAGAGGCTGCTGCCCAGAAGATTAAGATTAGTGTTTATTTTGCTACATGGTGGGCCCTAAATGTTGTGTTCAATATCTACAACAAGAAGGTCCTCAATGCCTTCCCATTCCCGTGGCTTACTTCAACTCTATCTCTAGCAGCTGGCTCTCTTCTCATGCTGGTTTCTTGGGCTACAAAGATCGCTGAGGCTCCAAAGACTGATTTGGAGTTCTGGAAAACTTTGTTACCTGTAAGCAGACAAACCCTTTTACTTCTCATTTATATTGTTTTGAATTTTTGACCCTAAATTTATTGAGAACGAGGCTTAATATGTTTGTTTTGGATTAGGTTGCTGTGGCACACACCATTGGGCATGTGGCTGCAACAGTAAGCATGTCAAAGGTAGCAGTTTCATTTACACACATTATAAAGAGTGGTGAACCAGCTTTCAGTGTTTTGGTTTCAAGATTTCTACTTGGAGAGGCTTTTCCGACATCAGTCTACCTTTCACTTGTGCCAATTATTGGAGGCTGTGCCCTTGCTGCTGTCACTGAGCTCAATTTTAATTTAATAGGTAAGAGCACTAAGCCCACTCCGCATGTTTGATATGTAAAACCAACACACAAAAAAAAAAAAAAAGAAATACACTCAGTACTCAATGATTTCTCGGTCCTTTTGGGAGGTGGGAACTGTAAATCACAAATCTAATCGTTGTTCCTGGTCTGTGCAATCTTATTCAGAAGTGGGAACTTTCGGTGAAAATTAAAATTCAGATTTTAATTTAAGTTAAAGTCAATAATTAATTTTAACTACACGTTTTATGGGATCCACAACTTTTCAACCACACATTTCATCAACTTTTTATCAAAATTTACTGATTTTAATCTCAACTAAAAATGTATTACACGTTGTTCCTCTATTTTTCGTCTTGTTTAATTTTATGTACCAAGTATGCTGATATTGGTTAGCAAGTATGTTGACAGATCTAGACCTCCATATCAGGGATACATGACTGTTTTTCCTTTTTAGCGCTTTAGGCTATATTTTGGACTTGGAGTGGGGATACACTGTTGTGGTTGAATGGTTTTCTTTTTCTCAGTATATATTCTTCGTATAAATTTGATCACGTCCATAATTTGTTCAGTCTTATTCAAAATTGAAAATGATAATTGACAAATTTTATCACATACTGCTGATCCTTGATTTATTTATATGTACTCTGTTCACTGTACCAAACGTGTCAATATCTTTATTTAAGACTAATTACTATTGTTCATATGGTTTCAGGGTTTATGGGGGCAATGATATCAAACTTGGCATTTGTGTTTAGGAACATATTTTCCAAGAAAGGCATGAAGGGGCAGTCAGTGGGAGGGATGAATTACTATGCTTGTCTTTCAATGTTGTCTTTGCTGATACTTACACCCTTTGCAATTGCTGTGGAGGGTCCCCAAATGTGGACTATTGGGTGGCAAAAAGCAGTTTCTCTTATTGGACCAAATTTTGTTTGGTAAGCTAAATAAGTGATTATTTTCATGTTTTGAGCTTATAATTAAAAGTTTCCATTTCTAATTACCAATTCTGGCTGTGAAATTTTTGTGGCATGGTAGGTGGGTGGTGGCCCAAAGTGTGTTCTATCACCTCTACAATCAAGTGTCATATATGTCACTAAATGAGATCTCACCATTGACATTTAGCATTGGGAATACAATGAAAAGAATATCTGTCATAGTATCATCTATTATTATCTTCAGCATCCCTATTCAACCAATCAATGCCCTTGGTGCTGCTATTGCCATCTTGGGCACTTTTCTCTATTCTCAGGTAACCTACCCACAACCCAGCTCCCTGAATTCCCCACCCCACAATTTTTTTAGTTAGAAATTTACTGTCTCGAACTTGCTCTAACATTTATCGTTCTTGGAATACGTTTTTGACGCACACATAGCCTCTTTTAAGTAATTAGGAAGAGACCGAGTTGTTATGTGTCTAGATGTCAAAAAATATATTGACGTCTTACCATTTACTAAAAGAAATTGATGTTGTTGTGTGTCAAAAATGAATAGGAGGGAAAGCAAGTTTCGGACAATAGAGTTTCAATTTTACTAAACTTTAATTTGTTCCAAATTAGTCACCCATTGAAGTTTTACCCTATTATTTCTTTGTTGTATCTCGTGTAGAATTTTTAATTACTTTTATAAACAGTTTAGGACAAAATATCTTATTCAATTCTAACTTTAGATGTAACTTGTAAAGTGTGCCCCCTTTTTTTTTATGCAGGCGAAAAAGTAAAAGCACAAGCAAATGTTCGAATGAATATCTAGTACATGGTATAAGAAAGTTGTTGGTGATTTCTGATCATCACACCATTCAATACTGAAGTAACTATGCTCGATTGCTTAACTCTAAGAACACATTATTTATCCTTTTTATAGGCTACGGAATTAGAAGGTTGACGGCAATTTGAATAATCGAAGGTTGCAGAGCATTTATTATTTTGCGGAGCTTATTACTATAAAATGTCATATGTTAAATATTTGTGTCATTTAGGAATATCAATCTTGGAGAAAGTAAGACTAAAAATGGATGAGATATGTATGTTGTTGTGTTGTATAATTCTTTCTCAATGACATTATTCTAAGATAGCTAATTCTTTTGCACTAAAATGATCAATTCGATGAATTCTGGAAATCTTGAATCTCATTCTATGTCGTTTTTATATCTCAAATTTTTCAACGTATTTACTTGTTTTAATTTGAACTATCGATGGTATATTATATTAAAAGATAAATCTCATATAAATTATAAATGAAATAAATAATTCACATATAAGAGTTGAATTAATTCTCCTTATAAAATTAACAAAGATTATGTCGAAATTTTTGTTTTTTTAGTTTATTAATAATGGCCCTAAATTGACTAGACGGAGGGGATTACACTATTAAACCATGGGCCTAATTTCTTTGGGGGTAGGGGACTGTGAGTCATATGTCAAGCCTCCAATATAAGGAAGCCCATATCCAACAAAAGAATATCGTCTTGTTAGTGAACCCAACCCGCTAAAGAAAAGGAAGATCGGTCCCAACAAAATACATTTTTTTTTTTTTTAAATTGGGTTAATTACACCACAATAAAAGTTACAAATTACATTTTCATACTTAACAAACTTTTGGAATTCTTTCAAAAATCTGGTGATATTAATTAAATAGGTTAATATCACAATAACAGAACGTCACAGTCACAAATCACAAATTTTATTGGTCACAACTTATTTTTCGATCATTAATTATTTCTTAGTCACAAGTCACAAATTTTATATATCACAATTTATTTATTGATCATAAATTATCAAATTAACTAATCACATGTTATTTATCGATCACAAGTTATAATATTAATTGGTTAAAACTTATTTATTGGTAATAAATTATCAAACTAATTGACCACAACTTATTTATTGGTCTCATCTTATCAATCATTGGATACAATTAACTAGTCACAAATAAGCCTTCATCTCCTCCACCCACACTCCCCTACCGTTGCCACCCTTATATCCACAACCCACCACCTACACCACAACTTGCACCAACAACCATCATCCCATGCCGCACATGAGGGTACAACAACGCCCATAACTGTTGTGCGTGTGCAAAAGGCGAAGAAGGAGAAATCAACTATTATATTTGATTGTTGAAGTGAAGAGTTAAAAAGTAGGTCTAAGTATATTTTTTTTCTTTTTATATTTGGAGCATGATCCAAAATATTAATTGAAAGAGAGGAGAAATCAAGTTTGTAACCATTCAAAAAGAAAAATTAAATTAAATTTTTAACCAACCATGATAAGGGGATCAATTGGAATGAAATTTCAATTTTCCACGAGTGATATAAAAAATAAGCTATAAACTTCGCAATGTGGACCGTAAATAGGAATCTTCAATTATTAGCTAAATGAGACTAGAAAATCTGCCGACCATATAATTTTAGGCCATAACAACTTAAAAACTGTACCAGGCAGATGAAAAAAACATGTCCATAAAGAACATATTCTTTTCACAAGCTCTTTCAAATTTCGCTACTGTCATTCTAGAAAGTAAAATATGGGTTTGGACTTTGGCCTTGGGTGCTCGTTAACCCACATGCTAAGCTAGGGTTCTATTAATTGGCAATGTGACATTTTGTCTTCTAACGTGGTATTGAGGTTTCTTGACTTTTTTTCTTCAATTTTTGACTTTAATCATACAGAATTCACTAATTTTCTATAAAATAATTTTAAGCAATCAAATATGCTTACCGATAAGTAAGAATGATTTTGGCTTTGAAATCATTGCAATCGATTTACCAATCTCACTTGAACAATGAAACAAAGTTAGTTACTCTATATCGGTTTGTTTAGGAAGCTGATTTAAGGGGTCATATTAGTTTTATATTCTTAAAAAAAAGTTCATTTTAGGTCCATTAGTGTAATCATGGCTTGTAATAGAGCAAAATAAATTAATTTTTTATTATATTTGTTTATCGTATTTAACCTCTGTTTAATATCGATTAAAATCCAGATTTTAATTGAAATATAAGTCAACAATTAATTTTTATCACATATTTGATGAGTCCCACAACTTTTCATCAACTTTTATCAACTCTACTAAAATTTTGATTTTAATACCCGTCAAACAAGAGGTTAACAGTACTTATTAATACAATTTAACTGCCTAACTACTCCTGCCGGCCCACAAAACTTGACATTGTGGGTTCCCTTTTTCTATTATTTGACATTATAACAACCTTTGGCCAAGTACAAGAACCACGTTATAAAAACCATCAAACCTTCAATCCTCAACCACCTCCAACCGCCGTGCAACCGCCACCAACATGGAAGTCCCTGTGAGTTCATCAATAAACAAACAAGTTTTTTCAAGCGAAAGAGCTGATGCATCTGAAGAGAGTGGTTGGACTGCTTATTTGGAGGATTTTTCATTAAACCAAACAAAACATAGTCCATCATCATGTTCCATGGATAGCTTTGGGAGCCCTTCTTTGATGTCAGATGCTGCATGGAACGGGCCGAAAAACAATCAAGTCGGGCAGTGTTCTTCGTTGTATGGCTCGCAATTTCCTAAGAGATTGAATTTCAAGAATCATAGCATGAGTAAGAAAATATCTTGTGATGATTTGGAGGATACAGCTAGTTCTCCTGTCAATAGCCCTAAGGTGATCAGATGAGTTCGAATAAAAAAAGTTTTTTAGCCCTTTAGATTTCTTGATCGACATCAATGGTGGCTCGTTATTTTGATTAATCATTTCTTTGGATCGAAGAAGAATTTCTAACGAAATTTGCTGTGTATACAGGTTAGCAGTTGGAAAAAAGTGGATGCTAACTACAAGAGATCAGATGATAGTATAGCCAATTTAGTGGTGGTAAGAATATTTATTGGATTTTAGCTTATTTTCGTGTTGTGCAATTTTCTTATTGAAAAAGCGATCATCGTTGTGTTTCGGATTCTATCTTCGTTATCTCGCTTAATATATTTCTTTCGGATGCTTCGATTCTATAGGGTAAACAAGATGGCTTCGATAATTTATCAGATTTACATAGAAACAATATGAATAGTGCTGATGGAAGAAATATTGAAGGAATGGACCTCGAGAAAAAGGGATTGTGTTTGATGCCTATGTCCTTGTTCGTCAACTATCTTGGCTGACTAAACCCTCCTCCCCACTCTTCTCCATCCGACTTGGAGTTTTATCACAAAATGTCAACCTTAATAAGAGTAGTATACATTCTATTTCTTTTTTATCAGACGTGGGATTACCTTTTAACACCTGCCCCACGCCCTTTCGTGCCCACAGTGATTTATGCTGCAAAACTCAATGTGTATTGTAAAGAAAAATCTTTCTCTGGTATTGTAAGTATATGATGAAACCAATGGTTTCATACCAATATTTGCCTCTTTCAAGCATCGAATATGTAAAATAAAAATATGGTTTTAGGGTTTGTAGACATAAATTTAAATAGATAAATTATTCATTCATTCAATATTAGCATCGGAGCTGGCACAGATGCCGAGTTCAAGTCATACCACTACTTGTTTATGAAAAATTTATAGTATTTAACAAATAAATGAATATGCCCTAATACTATGAGGCTGTTCGGATACATAGTTCAACATTTTATAACATATCAAGTCTTTAAATGATCAGATTCAACGTAATATCGTGAATTCAAATATTGGCATCATTAAAAGATAAAAAAGGTATTAAACTTCTAAAAAATTTAGTTTAACAATATATTCATTTGGGTATCACCACAAAACCTAATTTTTGAAAAAAAAAAAAATGAACGGAAAAAAAAAAGTTGTTAGAATAAACATCTTGATAAAGTATTTTTTTTATGTGAATAAAGGAGGCCATATTCAACCGCCGAATCTAAATAGATAAAAATTCTTTTGCCCACAAAGTCATGACAAAAAACCAATAATAAATTAAGAGGGAAAAGATTTATTTATTAGAAAAAGGATTCGAGAAAAATGTATTGCAGGCTATTTACATTTAAATAACTTAATGGCGTCCGACTCGGGGTACCAAATAGTTGCAGGTACCCCTCCATGTGCATAGTCATTAAGTCAGGTGCATAGTTGGGACCTAAGTGAAAAAAAAAACTTGAAAGGAAAGATAAAGAGATTATATCAAATTTGAAAAAATAATCAGGCCAATAGTACCGGTTAAAAAGCTAATATTCATGTTTGATCAAACTTTAATTTTGACCGACGTGTGAAAAAAATGTAAGGTATAACTAAATAACACGACAAGTTTCAAGTTTTTACAAACCTAACTGATTTTAGACAAAGTTCTAGTGTAAAAAAGAATAAAGCATTGCTAGGCGGCAAGGTAAGCTTCATGCATATGTGCACTTCTTAGAACATTGATTCGAATGCGTGTATGACCATATTCAAAATTAGATCGCAAGACAATAGTATTATATAAATTTCAAGACAGCTAACTAGTTAACAATTAACGACACGTCACATGTTGAACATTTGTTAGACAAAAGCTTACGTAGGGTTGACTTACATTATTCTACGCACATCACGCATTTTTCTATGCTAATCACAACTTTAAATCATCATTACACAAAGATAATAATAGAAATGAACAAGCAAATGGTTCTGTGTAATTGTGTGTAATGATATTCTTTGAATGCCAAATTCAATTTTATTTGGGAATATTGCATTGTTGGTCCTATCTATATTTGGCTCATATTTATAGACCATTTACAAATATTTAGATCACTTTTTAATCATATATTTCGAAGGACAATAAAATATTACTCAGTTATTTTGATGGTTAAAAGTCATCATTTTTTTTAAAAGCGATTGAACCCTTATTTTTATTTCAAAAAATACAAAGTCAATTAAAATTGACAACAAAAATGAAAAATAAACAAGAAAAAAAAAAGGCACACAAAACCCCTAACCACACCTCCTTCTCCCACATGTAACATCCCAGTTTTCATAATTTTTCGAGAAGTTTTGGGGATAAATTATGATTTCTAGAAATTAGTTTATCTTTTTATTGTTGAATTCAGTTTAACACGACCTAAATGGATATTAATGGGTCAAATAATCAACTAAAATGAGTATAGTGAGAAAAAAAATGTTAGAATAGTTCATCTTCATTTTTCAACAATTTATTCCAAGGCAAATGAATGTTGAAGGGTAATGATACCATGGAAAAATAGGATTGTCCACGTGAGCTCCTTCATCACTATGATGGCCCGAAAAAGGGCAGGAATTTTCTCACGTTGCCCTTCCAATCATCAAGTCAATATACTATCTCTGTGAGGAAAAAGACAAGTTTAGTTATGTGTGTGTAAAATAAGTAACTGATACATCGTAACTGTCTTTACATTCTTTTGTAGGCAACTAATGATAATTTTGCCAAGGGTGAACACGAAGAGGAATATTATTCTAATACCGTGGAGTAAGCTATGTTGCAATTGTCTTTATTGATAACAAGAGAAGAGTTGTCCTATCTCAAGACACAATTCGAGCCTCAAGGTCATCTTGATTGGTCTCTGACTCTCACAACATACAAGATCAAGGAGCTTGAAGCTGTCAACTATATTGCACGGAGATTTTCAATCAACATCATATCGCTTTGGACGAGTTTGTATAATATTCGAACATGGTCTTGTTCTGACACTTGTAACTAGTATCAATAGGAAAAAGTTCATTTAGTCCCTATTTGGTCCGGATTTTAATTAAAATCTGATTTTAATTCAAGACAAAATCAAACAATCAATATTAACCACACTTTCATGGGTCTCACAACTTTTCAACCTAACATTTCAAAAACTTCTATTAAAATCTAATTTTAATCTCCACTAAACACTCTCTTATATTGTGGCACTACTTGTATTCAGATTCTTGGTGGTCTTCAACAAATGTTAGGCACTTTGAATTATGAAATGTAATATTTCAACCATTAGTTTTTATGTTGGGGAAAATTGCAACAAAGGTCCCCCAAACTTTTCTATTTGATACAGACTATATCTTAGCCTTTTATATTTGCAATTGTAGTCTCAAACATTTCACTTTGACTCGGCCGTAATCCATTGGACAGAATTCGTTCATAAATCTGTTAGTCAACCCTAAGTTTGACTAAAATTAACAAATAAATTAGGGGAAAATGCTATATTTACCATTTCCCAAAAACCAAAAATAGAAAATAGAAAATTCACCAGCCCTTCCATCATCCACCATCGCTGCAAACTCATCCTTCTTCTTCTTTTCTGCTTTGGTAGATTCTTGAATTTGAGATTTTTGTTATGTTTCTTATGAAACTAAAATCTGGATTTCGAAGTTTTATGAAGATTTTCAATTGGGTTTCTATTATTTTTTAATTAATTGAACTTCTTTTTCTATTTGCCAAAATTGGTAATTTATCCCAAGGTCTCCATTTTTTTGATTTTAATAGTTCTGGTGACGCTCCAGTAAAATTTCCGCCTCCATCTTTGAGGCTTGTTTCTTTTCCATTTGCCATTGATAATTCTCAACCTTCAGCAGTGACGACTTCAATATTTTTCCCTCCACACTAAAATCATCAACAACAAATGATCTCATTTGCGTCAGAGCAACAACAAAAATTTGGGTTCCCACCATATTTTGCAGGTGAAGTAGCAGCGACAACAATTGTTGCGGGATTGGGGTGATGCATTGAATTTAAGTGTTAGAGGAAGGATGATGATGATGATGACCATGTTGAGACAAGATGGCAGGGCGTTGTTAAAGGCTCCAATTGCACCTCTTAATTGCAATCATGTTGGGAGAAAAACATCTGCAAATTTAAAAAAAGATTAGATTTGAGTGAGATTTTTGCGCTGTAGTCCAATATTTGGGTCGGTGGTGGAGGTGCTTTGCGATGGGTGGTGCGATGTCAAGTGGTTTGGTGGTGGTGGTGATGGTGGTCAATGGGGTAGGAGTTGGGATGGGATTGGTTGTGGGGTTGTGGAAAAGGTGAGTCATTTTTTTATTTAATTATTTTAAAGTTTTATATAGAAAATGTAAATATACCATTTTACCCCTCACTTATTTTGTTAATTTTGGTTAAACTTCTAATTTCAGGGTTGACTAACAGATTAATGGACGTATTCTCTCCAATGGATTCCGACTACAGCCAAAGTGAAGGTATGGGACTGCGACCGCAAAAATAAAAGGTTAAGGTACATTCTGCAGCAAATAGAAATGTTTGAAACGTCCGCTGCAATTTTCTCTACAAGTTGTATGTAGAATTTATACTTTGAGAAAAGTGATTATTTCAAATATAAGATCTTTGTGTGTTTAGTAATATTAATTTTTTCTTATATATTCAGTAATATTATACATAATATAACTTTACTTGCTACCAAAATGATACTTACAATATTTAGTGTATCATATAACACTATTTTAACTTGACGACAATTAAATTTAAAATCTATGTTCTGACTTTATTAGCATAAGCATAATGTTCTGTCAATATAACTAACAAAAAATTTTCTAATGCCTACAAAATTTTTAAATATCAACTTAGCCGAAAATTTGTGAGATGGGTATTACTCGATTATACAATTAAAAGATTTAGACTATTAATTTTTAAATATATTTGTGTCAAAACCAAATATTATATTCAAAAAAAAAAAAGTTGGGGGCTACGATTCATTCAATGGACCAAATTGGAGCTGTGATCATTCTGCAAAACTTGCAACACATCTGGGCTTGGGACCTTGGCTTCTAGATGCTCTAGCAGACTAATGCAGCAGAAATATGTGGAATATGATTAGCATTCTCAAACACAAGTTGATTTAATTGAATACAGCGAAATTGTATCCAACCTTATTTTTCGGCTTGGCTCAATCACGTACAATCCATCTATTTGCCCGAAGTTAGGCTCCAATTTCGTTCCTTTTTTGTCCTCCCTTTCAAATATTAAACCAATATATCATTACGTAATGGTTAATGACTAGAATAAGAGGCAATTGCTATGTAATATCAAATATGCCTATGTGTGTGCTTGATATGGCTAGTGATTCCAAATTTTGCCTCATAGTTGGTAGTTTGTAACCTAAACTTTTGGTAAAAACCAAGTAACGCGTAAGAGATAAATAAAGAGATACCATTCATTATTTTGGTATATTGTTGCCACATATATTGTTAAAAAGTAACGCCTATCTTTATTAAAATTCAATTGATCAACGAAGTTCCCTTTCTATTCTCGCCGGCTTTGCACAACATTGTCCGCCCAAACATAAATAAATATTATATACGTCACCAACGAATTACAGTACAGAATAACGTTAACTTCCCCTCTCTGTCCAAAACCCACCATCTTGAACTCTCTCTGAGACTTGTTTCATCAAGATGAACGACCTTCTCACGGTAAGAATACATTTTTTTTCACTGATTTTGTTTTTTCACATATTCTGCTGGAAAGATAATTCTTTGGTTAATATGGGAAAGTTGATATAATATTTTTATGGTAAGCATCAGTCTTTTCTTAGAGCTGGGTTGGAGTTTAAATTTTTAATATTTATTGAATTTGATTTTGATCTTTTTAGATAAAACCCAATTTTAATATCTGGAGTTTGAATTTTAATGATTTTTATTTTCCGAGAAAGTGTATAAAGATCGAATTTTTATTTATATGTAGTGCCTTGAATTATACTACCAGTGATATCCAGTTGTTTTTATTCTTTTTCTTTTAATTTGCTCCTTAACTCTTAAAATTGTTTTGAAAATAAGTCTCAAGTACTTTTTTTTTTCTTGAGGAATCCCAGTTTCATAATTTTTTTATTTTTGCTGCAATTTATTATATTTTTACAATGAATTATGTTGGATGATTATGCTTTCTATGAACTCAATTAATGAGGTGATGTTTTCATGTTTTGGTACTATCATGGTTCTATTGATTGAAATTTGTATACTATGATCACCCCAGCTCATATTTTAAGGATTTTGAGTGTGTTTTCAGGATTCATTCGTTGGGGATGCCAAAGGCAGTCCTCTGAGAGAACCTGATATTGAGATGGGCACCCGGTATCCCAGGAGTAACTCGGATTTGGGAATGGAAGGTTTTAATAAGCAGGTATATTAGTATGTCCCTTTATACATTCTTTAATATATAGCGTTTCAATACTCAATCTTTGCGATTCATTTTTGCACTTTTATCCATCATTCTTGTAGATACAAGAGGTTGAGAAACAGGTGGATAAACTGTCTGCTTTACTTGCAAAACTTAAGGTATGACCGATACTCGTATCAATACTTTTCTTTCAGTGATGAATGAAGATAATTAAAAGCTATTTTCTTGGTACTTTTTTTATTTTATTTTATTTCTATTGAACCTTGTTTTTCCATCTATTTATTAGAATAAATGTGTGATTTCTCTTGTGATCTTCGTCTGTGTTGTTTTCTGGATGCTCAGCCTGAATGCCCATCTTCACTTTCTTCATTTGCCTTTGCGGTAGAGTTAAAAGATCTTGATTAATAGTTGTATAAAAGAGATGAAATACTTCTTGTGGTGAGTCTTTTACACGAAAAATTTCGAATGGCTAAAGATGCTGATGCAATGCTTCTTGTGGTGTTTCTTCTCCTCGTTTTCTTCTTCTGCTGCTTCTTTCCAGGCGGTGGGGGTGCATCAACATTAGCAACATACTTAGAATCTACTTTAGGAAATATAAATTTAACCTACTAAAACTCAATTGTCAATGTTAACAGGACTTTAAAAACTTATTATGACCAAACTAATGTTCAATGAAAACATTTCACCAAATTCCGAGATGTATAGATCCCAAACTGATTAAGTTAAAAGTTGACTACACAATTCTTGATTGTATGTAAATGGATTCCAGAATTTTCTAACTTTATATTTTTCTTTTGACCTGCTTTACCTACTACTTATAATCTACTCCATATCTCTTCTTCCTTAAGGATTTAATGATATGTTGTATGTTTTATTACTTTACAAGCTTTATTAGACTTTCACTGACATCTTACTACACTAGTTACCTTAAAAAGTTCTGATTCGGTGAAGAAAAATTGTTTTTCTTGCTCATGTGTACTCTCAATTTCTCCTTGAAATGTCATGCCATTACATAATAAATATAAAGAAATGACACTAAAAGTGAAATACATTTCTGATTTCTTTAAGTACGTTAGTTTGCAAATTTGACGCTAACAGAGAAATTAAACTGATTTTTTTTTTTCAAATTACATATAACTTCAAATTATATGCTATTGGGTATTTAATTTCGGATAAAAAGTGTTTTCCTAAGCTATACACCGATCCAGTCCAGGCTTCCACCCGGTCCACGAAAGTTCTTATTCATCCTCAATGAAGATGTGAATTAAAGTTATAGTTTGTCAATATCTTAAAATTGTATAAGAGACTTGCTTAACTAGTTTTCAACATGCACGTGCTTGACCTAGATAAAGAGATCTAGCCCTCTCGTAAATGGACAAAACAAGGGCATAATAAATAAATTACTCTCTCTGTAATGGCAGTTTAGGTGGTGTTTCACACTCTTGTTCCATTTTCAAGGTTCATGTATTTACCTTAGATTAGTGGTTGAAAACTTGTAATTTTGGTACTAGATGAATTTATAGCAGAATTGCTAGGCAGGTATCTTGACTAAGAAGTAAAAAGTTACATTCAACAGGAATAATTCGCACCTGATCAACTTGACCAAATTGAATCAAGAATCTTCTGAACTTAAGTTGGAGAAGAATTACGTAGTCTTCATGTGTTACACTTGACATCATTCTCCTGACTGGTTTACCTTCGGTTTATTAATTTAAGTGGAACATGAAAAGTCAATTATGTCCGCTGTATCTATTTCATTTCATTTAAAACCATACTTGTGAGCAGTTGCTTTGTGACCTCCAAAAATATGGGTATTTGGGTCTTTTTTCTTTGGATAATTCGTCAGTGATAATTTTTCCAGGATGCCAATGAGGAATCAAAATCGGTTACAAAAGCATCCGCCATGAAAGGTGAATGTTTCATCTTTCATATTGCCTTCTAATGACTTTCATCTTTTATATTGTCTCCTTATTTATTGTATGAACTACAAACTGAGAAAGGCTCAATGGCTTTAGAAATTTCTCCGTCAATCAGATTTCTTTGGCCTCCTAAAGGCCCTTTCGGACCCCTTGAAAGGCTAATTAATAAAAAAATACATACATACTCTCACTGTGTGTGCGACATATAAAAATTAAAACACAGATGCCTTGTGTATACAACATACTTATATGTATAAAATAAGTGCTTTATTAGCAGCAGCAACGACAGTAAGCCCTGTTCCCATTAAATTTCGGGTAGGCTATACATGAATCCTTTCAGTTCAAACAAGTGTCTTAATTATCATTTTCAACTAATAAGAGAATTTCACGTTTATTGCACCAATTTCTTAGTAGAATTAATCTTTCAAAGTAACTGTTTTTGTCTGGAATTCTCATTTTCAGTTATCAGGAAGCGTATGGAGAAAGATGTTGATGAAGTGGGAAAGATAGCACGGAATGTGAAAGCGAAAATTGAAGCAATAAATAAAGATGTATTGCTCTGACAATTTGTTATTAAAATCTCTCCCAGCATTTTCTTCAAAATCTTATACAATATTACTACTATAAACTGATTTATATTGCCTTGTCAGAACTTAGCCAATCGACAGAAGCCCGGGTGTGAAAAAGGGACAGCAGTTGATAGGTCAAGGATGAACATGACAAAGTGCGTTCTGGTGGAGAATATATCTGTTACACAGCTTCTTTATTTTTGGTTTAGAAGGAATTTATTTAATCATATTTTTCTTTGTTCCAGTTCCTTGACGAAAAAGTTTAAAGAACTGATGACAGCATTTCAGGTGTTGCCTCATTTCACATTGACAATAGTTTGTGGCTTTTGCTCTACCTTCCCTCGGTTGGAAGCATCTCACAAATGATTCTGTTTTCTTCTAACAGACCTTGAGACAGAATATAGACGAGGAATATCGTGAGGTTGTGGAAAGAAGGGTGATCACAGGTTTGAATGATCAGACGTGCATTAGAGCAGAATTCATTTCATTTTTTGACCTTTTTATTTGTGTTCCATACTAAATTTTAACGACTAACTTGTGCTGTAAATTTTCCTGTTAACAGTCACTGGAACTAGACCAGATGAAGAGGTGAGCCTATATTCTGTTTGTAATATTTGAGTTCAAGATGACGTAGATGATGTCGTAATAGCTGAACCCGCCATTGACAGACAATCAACAACCTTATTGAAACTGGAAACAGTGAACAAATATTCCAGAAGGCTATCCAAGAAACAGGTCGCGGGGAGGTAATATTTCTGCTCTATTTTAAGTTTTATGTTTTTTGCTAATCCCTCAATTTGAAGTCACAAATTGCATAACTGAAATTACCTCTAATTCTGCCCTCTTTAAAAGCTAGTAGAAGTTGAATAGTAACCTTGTAAGTGTCATGATCATAATGGCCAGCTGCTTCTCCATTCAAAAAACAACATATTATTGTCTTCGGAATCAAGTAAAAACACACTTTCGCTAACGTGATCACTACTAAGCTAACATAAGAATTTTATATTGTTTCAAGCAACACTATTCACAAATGAATAAAATGCCTGACTTTACCCCTAGAGTATCTATTTATGCAAAATAGATTTTGTTTTCAGGGCAGTATTCCTAACACAAGCAAGCTATATTAGACATCTATCCCATTAAGAGTTTAGGATTTTGACCTCTCGATTCTTGGTTGTAGGTGCTAAGTACTTTGGAAGAAATTCAAGAAAGACACGATGCTGTGAAAGAAATTGAACAAAAGCTTCTTGACTTGCACCAGGTTTATCTTAATTCAACATCTCAAACTTGGCCTAACTTTGTGGAAATCTCTCTTCTTCCTTTTTTCCTAATAAAATCTCTTAAATATCAGATATACCTTGATATGGCTGTTCTTGTTGAAGCTCAGGGAGAAATCCTCGATAACATTGAGAGCCAGGTTTGTTTCCAACCCCACAACTCTAGCTTTTGTATGCTTAATCACTATGTCGTAAAGCCACGTGAATTGCATAATGTCCCGAGTTAATGGGGATATTGTTCAGGTGTCGAATGCAGTTGATCATGTCCAATCAGGGACAACTGCACTTCAGAATGCAAAGAAACTTCAGAAGAAAACCCGAAAATGGACGTGCATTGCCATTATTATCCTTTTAATAATAATAGCCGTTATAGTAGTCGGTGTTATCCAACCTTGGAAGAGTGGCAAGGGTGCTTAAGTGTCATTCTAACCTTTAGCATCCTCTGTATATATTCATAGGTATAGGTAGTTTGAGCCAAATAGGAAGTATTTGCATTAGGGTCTTTGCATCTGGATAGTGTGGTGTTTCTGAGTTCACTACTACTGTTTTTTGTACTATTTAGTGTGAAATCTTTAGTGTATAGTTTGGTTTTTGAATGGCATTGTTGAAAGGTATAGTTTGAAAACTTGGAATAAAGTAGAAAACCCATTTTGTACTATTGTTTTTTATCACGGGACGAGGTCGGGGTGAATGCCAAATCCCCTCCTAGACGCGCAAGTGTTTTTATGGTAGTTGGCATTGCATTTCTAGTCTAATTTATATGTGCAAGTGTTTTTTTTTTTTTCACTTTTCTCGTTTGAGACTTGTGTTTTTTACGACTTCTTTTCTTCTTTGTTGAGAATGTAGAAAATAGTGGGATGAATGAATACGTGGTTTGGGAAAGATGTTGGTTTAATTTTTCTACAATAAATTAAGTGTCAATTTTTCTCAATAAAAGACGATGCTAATGACGATACATGTCTAACACAATTAGTAATAATCGTTGTAGTGTATTAAGAAAATTGAATTTGTTCGTAGACACAAGGTTGTTTGTAATTTATTGCAATTCAATTCCTTAAGAACTACTTTTCTATTTTTCTTTCTTGTTTTTGTCTTAGTTCCTTTATTTCGATGTGGACTGTCTTCTGGAATGATCAATGGTAATTCTTTCGAAAAAATTGTACTTTTGTTGCCTTTTGTTTTTTTTTTTGGGTGTGTGTGTCCCCGTGCATGCCACATTGCTTTATAATGAACTATTTCCTTTATTTTTTTCATATGTTCCTTCAATTTCTTTAATAGGTGAAAAAGAAGTCAATTTTTATATTGTTTGGTCAAGGTGATAATTTTCACTGCCAAATTTGTTTTTTAGAAGGCGATTTTTTTAATGTAATTACCTGTTTATATTTTATGTTTTTAAGTTTTAATCTTTTAAAATAAAACTCCAGGAATCAATATGGTGATATGGTAATAGAACTTAGAAAGCTCTAACGAGCAATTTGATGTTATCTTATAAATTAGGATCTGTAGGTCCCATTGCCTTCTTCTGGTGTAGTTTTTTATTCGTTTTTTATTCGAGTGCACCGTGTATGGGACAAGTTTCACATTAATTATAGATAAAGTAAATAATGTATACATAATAACTTGAATTACGTCAAGTCTTCATAGTAAAATTTTGCTTTGAGCGGCCAAATATTCTTGTACTTTTTTTTAATGATCTTAAATGCCATTTAATGAAGACACCTTGAAAAAATTATTTACATGTTTTTGTTTTTCGAGGAAAATATGTAGAAACCATTAAAAAAAGTGTGTAAGAAAACTAAAAGCTCCTAAATTTTATACGTAGAATAAAAATGTGTTTTGAAATATATATGGTTGGCTTTCTCATTATTTAATTTCTCTATGCTTTTCTTCTCAAAGTTTTTGTACTTCAACATAAGAATATATAAATAATTTATTGAACCTCCAATTTTTTAATAAACCCGTCGGCCCATATCTCTTTGAACCGACCTGACCAATGGTTATTGAATGCAAACCCATTCATTTCACACGTGATTCTTTGAAATAACAAAACTCCTTTCGCCTTCTCTCAGTCTCCTTGCAATTCAACCGCTCCAAAAAATTCAAGTCTCCAATTTCAAGTTGTAATAGATGGAAGAAGAACATGCAAGTTTGATATATATCTTTTTTTATAATTTCAATATGACGATATGCAAAAAGAAGATATCTGGAAAATTGTGGAAGATGCTCACCATTTTTATAGTTGTTTCTTTGTTGTGTTTTAAATGTAATTCAGTAATTGTATTGATGAATTCGGAGGAAGGTGGACAATATATGAGAAATCTGAAACTAGCTTATATACTAGTGACCTATTGGCTGATTCTATGTGAATATTATTTTCTGTTGCCTTTTCTAGGATACTCGATTAAAATTTTTTATAAATGTGTAATCATTATGCTAGAGATTCAATGAATTTATGCTTTGGGTTTTGTTTTATATTCACAAATTTTGAAAACGTCTATTGAATGTGAAATCTCCAAAAGCTATTAATATGTTCTCTAGTACATAGGGTATGTTTCTTTTACCCAACAGCTCATAGAGAGGTGAGCCTAAATGGCCAAAAAACAGATGAATATTTATGCTATTACCAACCGTGAGAAAAAGAAATCTTGTGCTAAGAAGTGTTTAAGTTGAATTCATGTGGAAGTTTTCAGAGGTAATTATTGTTTGACAAGCAACTGATATCGTTTGGTGCATTAGTTGATCTATTGGTGATGACAGATGGGGTTTTTTTTAAGTGTTTAGTTGATTTTGGAGGTCCACGAACATCAGAGGAGATGGAGTTAGCTAAAGGGGTCTGATGAGTGTGTTAAGGAATGAAGGAGGATTCGAGTAAAATGCCTACGAAGCTGAAAAGGTAATGTTACTATTTGTGAAATTTAGACTTCAAATTGATCCTAGTCTCCAAAATAACATGAGGTTAATCTAGTTAATGGCAAAAAATTGTCAAAATTTTATTATTCAATAAAAATAACTTACAATATATTTGATAAGAATTGACATGTCGGTTGAATCACTGACCCGCTGCATTGTTCAGGGGTCAGTGTTCGGGTCGGGTCTCACAAACTATGGGTCTAACCTTAAAATTTGGGAACGTAGAGTGCCTTGCCTTCGGGGGCTGGCTGGGGCGTCATCTTTTCCCAAAATGAAAGGTGTAGTAGTATTGACGTCAAAGTGGGCAGTCACGTGACGGGTGGCCCAGTTAAATATAGGGCCATGTGCCAATTGCTTGCAATAATTTTTTAAAAATGATTTTTTTCAATAATAGGATCTGGAGTGCTATAGTTTTAATTGTCAATTAGTCAATTTTCAAGCATTTTCTTCATTTTATAATATAATACTATCTATCATTAATTAGGGGTTCAATGCCACATATATACTAGTGATGATGATTTTGCTCATGATATATAAAATTATTTAAAAAGTGCTAATCCATGATATCACTCTATTGTTTTTTTCAATGTAAAGTACTTACGTGAATGTTAGTATAATGAATAAAATTTTCAATTATTATTATTATTATTATTTTATTATGTAGTATTATGATGAAATTCAACCCTTCAACTAAAAATGTATTAATTTTCATGACTGTTCTTTTGTCATAAGGATGTATTAGAATTTTTTTTTTTTTAATTGTGTCATCATTTGTTAATTATTTTGAGAGCCTTCTTATCGTCGCAGTTTCTAACATTGCGTATAAACTATTTTAAGAGTTTGTTTTCTTATTATTATTTATTAACTTATACAAACTTGAAATTTCTTCTAAGTCATTGATCTTCTCTCAATATCATAGTCGTGAGACCTGACCCGAACATTGACCCGAACAATGCCGGTCAATATCGTTGTTTTAATTTTTGTTCTTTTTGGTCCAATAAAGACGATTACGTTGCGTGTGCTAATTTGTTGCCATAAAATTGGCATTTGTGTAGATCTCACATTATCATGGGATATTTGATAGTTTAAATTGAGCAAAATGTTTGATAAATTTTCCTTACGTAGTTCTTTTAATTCTATTTTAGCCTTTTTAGACGAACGTATTGCCTATTAGTTGTAATTTATTTCTTTTCTTTATGTCTTCCTAATGTTGTTGCTTGCTTCTCAAATGTTTAATTATAGCCTCCGTTTGATTCACATTATTGTAGAATGAGAATGAAAAATAGAGCCGTTATTGGGCCCCACACAAGAGATAAATATTTAAAATTGATGATTTGATGTGATAGATAACGGTCATATTTTTCATTTTTATGGATTAGAAATGAGAAACAAACGGAGTCATAGACCTATTATATTAGTTTAAAAATATTAATAAGCATCGCTTCAATTTCATGTATCCAATATTTTTAGTGTTAAATAGACAAATTGTTTAGGCAGGTCTAAGGGTAAAATGTGGATATGACATTTGTTGACGTCAACTTAGACAATTTATTGGCTTTTTTTATCTTGGAACTATTAAAGTACATAATTGGTTAACCATGAAGTTCCCTCCATCAAAGGGACCGTTCGTCTCCTTTTATAACTGATTTTGGAAGGAATGGAGGTCGTTGTCATGTTGTCAATAGTATTTATATCACCACCCAATGTCAGCTACAATATTTTTCTTGTTAAGCATGCCAAATCATTCAACTTGAAAAGTTGTTTTATTGGATGGCGAGGTCAGCTCTTTGTAGCTCATCATGATATTTTCTGCAATTGCAGTCATTCCATCATAGTTGATCTTTGATTGGTTGATCACGAGGTACTTATGTCAGTTATGCCAAGTGTCATTATGGGGTTGGGCAAAATAGAAGTGATAACATCGTTTTATTCAAATCAATAATCATGATATTCCTTGATTACGACGGAACATACCGAGCTAATGGTGATTGGGGCCTAGCTGCTCCTAGAGTTGTAATAGTAGTTTCTGTTGAGGACTTCCATTAGGGATGAGGTCTTCAGTTAATCTTGTAATTAGGGCCAAGTATCAACAACATTATTAAGCCAATATGATCTGGGTCGACCTATACATAAAGATAGACTATGTTAGGTCTATTTGAGTAACCGCTCAGACCTATGACTGGTTCATTTTGTAGAAAACTCCAAGGCGACAACTTCCTAGTTTCACATAGAGCCCAACAACTATAGGCAAAATGCAATCGAGTTAATAGATAGTGTCTCTATATCCCATCTCATTCTCCAGCCTCTAAAATCCAACAAATTACCCCGGCAACCTCCAAGCCATTATCACCAATGGGGTGACGCCACAAGAATGAATGTCGTCTTGCTATTGTCAGGGAGCCTTCTGACATCGTGGCTCCTCTTCCTTCGAGTTTACACGCCTTAGAATGGAAAGCGTTGCACCCATTGACTAAAGCTATACCGGCCCAGAGCCTCCCATTAACTGGGCCATGGCGGCTCGGTTTATATCTCTAGACAGGTCAAATGATCTATTCATATCATTGGAAAGAAAATTTATCTTAAAAATTTATGATGATCAGGTTTACACATTTAGACGGATTATATAAACCATGACCTTTCTAAATTATCTAAAGAATTGATATTTTCACCACGTCATCTACATGAAGACCATAATTACTAATAAGATGCTAGTCATTATTTTGAACGTGAGCATGCATGTTGGAACCTGAAACATGGTGAACTATGCATAAGAGGGACGAAGCTATAGGAAACTTTAGTGGAGGCATGCAACAATACTGACGTGCACATTGTTCGTCTAACTTGGATATTGGAGCGAAAGACCAATCGAGCCATCTAGTGGCTGGTTTATATATTGATTCTAATGTTTTAGGTTTTAAGTTAATTTTGACATTATATATAGAATATTAATAGTTTGTATATTTGTGCCTGGAAACTACTCACAGGTGAGGAATGCAGTAGACCATGTAAACATGGGTACAGATGCTCTCCATACTGCTAAAAGCTTGCAGAAAAAATCAAGAAAATGCATGATGATTTCCATTATATTGCTCCTGGTTATTGCAATCATAATTGTGCTGTCTGTTCTTAAGCCATGGAGCAAATAATTAATAACAGAAATCCTTTAGACGATGTGTTAACACATCATCGAGTAGACAAGTATCTTGGATTCGAAACTCATTCTCATTTATTTGTAAGTTTGTGTATGTTTGATGAAAAAATAAATCGGTCTTGAGACGAGGTGATTCAACACTCTTAATGTTGCTGTAAACATCATGAACCAACAAAATGGCATTTGATACAAGCCTTTTCTTGGTGAAAGCTTCACATAGCAAGAAACAAGAATAGCAGATTGCAGGCCAAAACATGCCCCATAATTTCCCAATCAACAATGGTATTATTCTTCCATGGAACAAATTTATTGTACTTGATATCACCAATTGAAACTAAACAAACTTCTCAAGCTTCCAGAACCCATATTCAGGATGTGTCTTACATTCTGGCCTTTGCAATCACGATGCTGCCGTCAGTCGCCATGGTCGTCGTTCCCGGCCTCGTCCATGTCTCTTGAAACTGTTCTTCCGTCACCCCTGCAAAGCCAAATAATCCCAAAATTTACATATACATAACAAGAATATTTGATACAAAATCTTGAGAGAAATTAAGGAAAGGATGTAATTTGCCTTTGCCCATAGCAGCAGTTGAAGTGATTCCTCCCTGGACAGTCCTCAGAATTCTGTCATAGTAATTTGCACCAGACCATTTCTGATGAGCCAATGTGTCAACTCCATGTTTCCTCTCCTCCCTCTGGATTTTCTCGACGTATGCCAACATTCCTCGTCGTGCAAAATCTTTAGCGAAAGTATCGATAATGAGGGCATCAGCATGGAATCCGGCTAGAGTAATGAACTGCCAGCAATAGCCTAGTTTGGCAATCCTCGGTATGAAATCCATCATCTGCTGATCGTTCATTCCAGACGCATCCCAATTGAAAGATGGGGAGAGATTGTAAGCTAACATGATCTGTGGGTGCATAGACTTGACACCCTCGGCGAACTTGGTGCACTCGACCATGTCAGGGCTTGAGGTTTCCATCCAGATTAGGTCGGCGTGTGGGGCGAAAGCCCAGCCACGGACAATTGCTGCCATTACAGAGCCCTTGAACCTGTAGAATCCTTCTCTGGTTCTTGGCAAATCCCAGTCCCAGAAGAGATTGGTTAGGCCTAATCTCTCAGCAATATCTCGCCCTTGCTCATTCGAGAGACATTTGTTGTAACTCGAATGGTTCATCCACTCGTTCAATCTCCTCTGCTTCTCAGCTTCTCCAACGTTCAAATTTCTGATAGCATCGACAATACATTCTGAAAAAGTCTTCAACTGTGCCATTGCCAGCCAATTATCCTCGATCGTTTGAAGCTCCGACCCTGTTTTACCAGCTGACATTGCCTCTGCTAGCAGAGTAGCTAAAGGTTTCCCTTTAAGATTCGGGTTCGTTACACCTAAAATGAACTGATGATCCCGTGTATCGACATTGGTTTGGATCAATGTCGCTGCAACAGCATCAATACGAGCCACCAAAACGGTTTCAACACCCATAATATCGAACTGCAACCTCGCAGCCACGAGCCTATTGATGTGTTCACTGACCGCCACGAGCACCTTGCCAGCCATGTGTCCACATTTTTTCGTCATGGACGACTGATCCTCAATGTGGACACCGGCTGCACCACGCTCGACAAACAGCTTGCAGAGCTTAACTGTGGCAGTAGCACCACCAAATCCGGTATCTCCATCCGCAATAATCGGCTTCAAGTAGTCAATGTACGGAGTCCTAACCCTTTCTTCCCTGCTCATGTTCATCCTTGCCTCTCTTTGCTTCCGATCATGATACTGCTGCGCGAAGAAAAGATGCTCGACTTTGTTGGGGACAGTATCATAGGGATAATCGGCAAGATCAGGCCCTGGTTCATTGCTGGTTGTGTGGGTCGACGAGCATTGCCAACCAGAGACATAGATTGTGTCCAAATGCTTAGCCATCATAGTAACTTGTACAGGATCAAGTGAACCAAAGGTTCTTGAGGCAGTGCCATTGGCTTGGTGAGTTTTGAGAGTCCTCCATAGTTTCTTGGCCAATTCGTTCGATCCATAATTTTGTTTGAGATTACCGCGTAGCGCAACGACGTCTCTCGCTGAATATGGCCTTTGGGTTAGCTTGAACCTCTCAGAGTTCCACCATGCTTGCACCTCTGCTACTTCTGCTTCAAATCTTCCTTCTTCTTCCATAATCTGTTCAGTCAAATTTAATTGATTGTTATGCAAATGCAGAACCAAAATTCAACCAATTTATCATCCAAATATAGGCACAAACAAAAGCAGAAACTAACTGCATAATCTTACCATTGAAGGTACTGAAAAAGATGCAGCCATGGCTTGAACTCAATTGTGTATTCAATAATTTTTCTATACAATTTGTGCTATTGAGAAAATGGATGCCAAGTAGCTCAATTTATAACAGTAAAAGGATAACATTTCAAGTAGAATGGGTAGCCAAGAAAAAGATAAGAAAAAACAAAATTCCTATTTATTCTTGAATTTAATCTTATCTATTTATTATCATCGAGATAGAACTTGGCCAAATAGGACCTGCTACTGCAGGCGCCTACGTAGGCAATGGCGGTTCTTCAAACATCAGATGCTTGTTTCACGACAAAGTTTTGTCATGATTCGACCAATGAATTATCGTTTATTTTTAAATTTTAATATTTACCTCAAAATGTTGCTGTCAATTTTTAACATTCACGTTGGATTGTGATGATAAGTTTATTAACGGGATCAACGGAGTGACTAATATTGAAAGTAAATTGGATTTTAATAATCTGGTTGCGATAATTTAAAGTTGGGTTATACAATTGAAATTTAAATGGAAGTTCAGTGACCATAAATGAAATTAACCCTCAAAAGTTTCAATATTAGCCTGTATAGAGAATGCTATCGTCGGAGTGCATTTCAAATGAGATTTATTATTTCTTTTGTATCAATAGTAAGATGATTTTGAAATAAGAAATGAGTTGTAAAAGTTTAAAAATGATATTTTAGCAATTTTAATTGTTGAGTCACTTGATCAAAATCTTTAATGATTTAGTTATGATCAAATATATATCATTAAAAAATCTTAGGTCCTCATTTTTATAATAATATAGCGTTATGGATTAATAGTAAATTCTATATTATCGATAGCAATACTAGCACAGAAGAAAGAAAATTGAAGCAAGTAAAAACATACAATTTTACTTAATCACAATGTGTTTATAAATCCATGCCTCTCTTTTGTTTTCCCTCTTACCACATTAATGTTTTCCAAGATGACAAATGATGCTTACAAAACAGTTGGTACTAATTTCAATAATTTGTATATACTTTTGAAAGAAAAGAAAAGACAAAAATCGATAATTATAATGGAAAGTATCTCGAAATTTCTAACTATTGCTTTGCTTATAGAGAAATAAGCCTTAAATGCACATGCCATAGTATAAAATTGTCGTTATAATGGGATATTGGAATGACTATATCTAATTTAACGTACCAAAGACCACTTTATTTATTTTATTTTTTGCCTTAGATTTCTCAAGTTGTGCATACTTCAAAGTTTTTATTGTTTTTCAGGTTTAATTTCAATTTTTTGGTCATTGAACTTTCATGGAGATTCCAATAAGGCCATTCACATTTAATTTATATCAATTACTTTCAACATTAATGATTATGTTATCTCCCGTTAGTAAAATTAATGTTTGATTCTTATTGGACGTCAAACGTAATAGTTTTTGACATCTTGCCACGTACACGATTAATTTTAATTTTAGTCACTAAGATTGTATGAAAACCTCTAGTTGACCGCTCATTTATATTAATTCAAGAAATCATATGAAAATTTCAATTGAATCACTCATCTTTAATTTGTTTCTATCAATTCATTGAACTTTAATTCACTTCCAACATTAGTCACCCTATTATCTCCCATCGATAAAATTAAATATCGATTCATACATGGACGTTAAAACATAGATAGATTGTTGACTTGTTGTAGTCATTAAACTTTTTCCGAGAATCTCTATCGAATCACTCTTCTTTAAACTAATTCAACAACTCGAATGCAAATTATTTGAGTTGGGTTACTCATATTTAACTTCTCATCTCGATCAAATAATTGATTTCATAGGAAAGTAGAGTCAAAGTTTGCAGCTGTGTCATGGGAGTCTAACTTGCAATGGGATTACTACAAAGAATATCAATGACGATATAATAAATGGCCAAAACGGAAATCCGTGTGCATGAAATCCTTGTATAACTGCTTTCACCAAGTGGCATGTTGGGTTTTCAACACGTAAACTTTCTTTAAAAGGCTGCGTTCGTTAGGTGTCAAAAATGCTTCGGAGTTTTGAGCTTTGATTAGTTGTGAAGCGGTTCATGGCCATCTGACCAATCTACCATAGCTCATAGAGATTGGGGTAGAAATTAAAATTTACATTTTAGTTTAAATCAAAATCAACAATTAATTTTAAACACAAATATTATGAAATTCACAAATTTTAAATCGTACACTCCATCAACTTGTATCAAAATATACTAAGAAACCAATTTTTAGTAAATTTTGATACAAGTTGATGGAGTGTACGATTGAAAAGTTGTGGATTTCATAAAATATGTGGTTGAAATTATTTATTGACTTTAATTTAAATCAAAATTTTTAATTTTAATCCATGCCAAACAGTGCTAAACCTTCCTTTCTATTAAAATCGAGTATGAAACATACATGAATCGAATGCAAGCTCATCGATTGGAGCTGACTCACCCATTTTAACTCCTCTAACAAAAATCACCCTAAACATTATTAGATTATTGCCCCTAAATTTATACTTATTTTTTATACTGTATAATTCGATATGTCAAATATACGCAATACATACACAAATTAAAACACATATGTCGCTAAGTAATGAATTTCACGTCAATTAATTATCAAAATATAAATCAACATATAAAAATTTGAGCCATTTCTTTTAATAAAGTTGGTATTTTAAGATGAAACTTAATCTAATTAAACTCAAAAGAGTAATTTGATCCGAATAAAATTCAAATACGAGCGCACGAATTTCAAGATTGATTTGTTCAAATGAGACACCATCTTGTATGAGCATATTATTTGATAAATCTAAATCGAAATATAAATTAACATGTAAAAACTTGAATTATTTCGCTTGACAATATTGATTTTTTTTTTTTATTGAAGATCGTCTAGTTTGAAATTGGGTAGGGAGTGCATTGGAAGTTGGAATAGACGTCAGAGGCATTGGAAGATAAAGATGCGTGGCATTATTCAATCAAAACGGGATGGTATAAAGGATAATGCACATCTATAATCAACCAAAATAATGGAAGTTTCCTTGTTTCTTGGCTCGTCCATCAAGGCAGTTGGATTGAGAGTCATCTTGTTGGTTTTTAGCCTGTCGAGGATAATAATACTTTTTTTCCATATCTCCAACTACCCATTTTGAGAATTGCATCCGAAAGTTATTAATGGTATTATCATAGGCAAATATGGTTGTAATTATTTTTGCAATGAGAGGAATGTGTGACGACGCGACGATCACTAACCACTACGAGTACGTTAACAAATTGAAGAGGGAGAATATCATGCACCGAGAGGTTTTTTTTCATACGGCACGACAAGATCGTCAAAAATAGAAGTATGACTTGTATTATCGAAAAGTGCATTAATAATATTTTCATATGTAGATATTGTCTACCATCCTATTAATAAGTATGTGTGTGTTGTTTGTTTTGGGATGTTGATTTAAGAAAAGGGAGAAGGCTGCCCAGAAACAGAAAACCTCGAGGACCCAATTTACGACTTTGGTAGTTGATATTAATATGTGAAAATGATCGAGGATCTTAAGGGGGGTGTATTCAATTGAAACTTTTGAAAACTTCGATGAACTTTTTTTAAGTGATGATTTTTGTGAATTTCGTGGATTTTTTTAGAGATTTGTATGGAATTAGCGGAAATCTTTTGTAAACTTATAACTTTCATTTTCAAACATTTAGAGATTTTTGTAGAATTCAAAAGACTTTGGAAAACTTTCAATTGAGATAGAATTTATGTGGATCTAATGCAATATTGTGAAATTATCACATATGAGGTGGTGTTTCTCACAATTCCCCTTTTCTTTCCTTTCCCCCATATAATAAAAGAATATTTTAAAAAGAATATAAGTTTAAAACCGTAATTAAATAAATAATAATAATTATACATATAAAAAATAAATTGAACGTTCAGTATTATTAATATAATATACATTTAAAGAATAGATATAAAATTATATATTTAAATTTAATTATAAATTAGTCTTTATAAAATTTTATAATTTAATTCAAAATAGATAATTTTTCAAAAAAAAAATGAAAAAAGAAAAAAGTTATAAAAATACAGTTTAATTTTTTTCATTAGAAGATAGAAATAAACAATAGGACAGAAAAAATAAAAATAAAACTAATACAATTAATAGAAAAATTAAATTTTAATCATACTTCTAATATTCGTAGAAGGGAAAATGAAAGAAAAGTATTGCAAAAAAATTTATATTAATTAAATACACCGTGACTTTTAGAGACTTTTTAAAAGTCCATAAAAGTCTCAATTTTATACACCATACTTTTAGAGGGTCTCCAAAAGTTTATATTGAATACCCCTAAACTTTTTAAATCTCAAAAACTCATTAAAAGTCTAAATTGAATAGATCCCTCTAAATATAGTAGCAAATAAAAATTGCACCGCGAATACAATTTTTTGGCCTGTGTTACACAGGTGGGACCTACATGAATGGGCATTTCTCTCAGTATATACGGGCCAGCCCATGATGAGCTCAAGTGAATTAATGCCCATGTATCCCCTTTACCAATTTCTCGGTCACATACAGTGGGCCTTCCAGCCCAAATCTACTCATCAACTGCAGCCGGCCCAATTACTACAACCTGGCCCAGATCTCAATTCCTAAATCTAATGCTGCTCCTAATGCAGGTAAATAATCCGGAGAAAATTAGACACAATACTCTAAAAAGAAAAAGAAATTGATTTATACATTTAAACCAAATTAAAGTTTTAATAATCGTAATTATTACGTCCACTAAAAATATAAAACACTTGAAAGTCAGCAAAATCGTTCAAAAGACTAACGGCTGCAATTGCCATATGATTTTTTTCACTTTTTAAAAATTTTATTATTAAAAAGTTTTCGTTTGATACTATCTTTTATGCTACAATAATCCATTTTGAGAGATTTAAAATCTGTTTGAAAGCTCGCAATGTAGCCATGATAAATATGTTATGGACGAAGTTTAAATGTCGAAATTTATTTTGCATGAATTATTGAACGCAAAATAAATCGCAACTATTAACTTCATTTTTTCGGAATTTTTGACTTGTTATTATAAACTCATCGTTTATTGTTTTTAAATTCGAAATATGTATTTCAAGATTTGTCGTGAATACTTTAAAATGATAACAAAAACCTCAATCGACAAACGAATAAAATAGCCCGCGAATAGGGCAAAATTGGTAACGCCAAAACAGAAAATAAAAGAAAAAAATATCTATTTTTTCACTTTTCACATTCTCATTTTTACAAAAACCTTAAATATATCGATTGAATTGATTCAAACAAATATAAATTGAATGCAAGATTAAAATAAGGTTCGAATTCATATATTTTAATTTTAAAAAACACATGTATGCATCTAATTAATTGCTCCACTAAGATGCAGCGACTTTTTAAGATAATGTCACTATTTCATACTTTCATTTTCGCAAATACCCTGGATGCATCAATTGAATTGATTAAAAATATATATATATGAATTGAATGCAAGATTAAAATAATGTTTGACTAGGCTATATTAAGTAAAAATAATATTCACCTCGATTTTCATGAGCATATAATTGATGGTATAACCACAAATAGCAAGCAAAAAGGAAAACACAGTGCATATAAGTCCATTAAAAGTTACACGCATGCTTCGTTATTCAGTAAATATTGTAAAATTACCCATCCGTACATATGGTTTCTCTCGTTTTTAGCTTCACAATGAGCTATTACCAATACAAGTTTAGGTTGCTAACGGTATTTTTCTTGACGATGTGTTGTGATTTTAAGGAAAATTACTCTAAATACGGTACTTCTTAGAATTGTTGTAGGTACTTCTAATAGACGAGCAATGGTACTTACAAAAAATATTACTTTTTAATTTTCTTAACTCATTTTAGCGTGAGTTGGTTTGCTATGCTTAAACTAATGCTTGATACAACTTGAAAAGTATGAAACAAACTATGTAATAATGTATGAACGCAAAGAATCAAATACCTTTGAAAAAGAGACGAATATATTTCTTTTCCCCTATTAATTCTAGTATTTAGTAAAGTTTGATGCTCCTGGACAGCTAAGTCTTTGATTATTTCAAAGATTCTCTCTTCTCAAAATTTAATTTTTCTGAAAGGAAATTGAATATTTTCATTTATATAAGAATGATTTATGCAAGAATTACAAAAATAAATATAAATATAAATATAATTCATTACAGTTAAATTCATTTTAAATAGAAAAGCAATTTAACATCCAGAGTAACGTGTTGAGGTAAAATATTACATCAATCAAATATGAAAATATTAATCGACGCATAAGAGTTTGTGTTGTTCTTACTATCAAGATTGATATTTTAATATGGACTCTGAGACTCAATATGGAATCTAAATCCAAACTGCTCAAGCAAACATTTGAATTCCAAGATTAATATTCTCAAATAAGTCATTTAAGTAAGACTTATGAAACTTCTCACGAATTTTATTAAAATCAAAATTAAATATTGTAAAATTACCCATCCGTACATAGAAGTTTCTCTCAAATATTGTCTCTTTCTTAGCGAATCAACAAGTTTGAGTTTTTCGTGAGATTTTATTTTTTCCTTGTTATTTCTTCCTATAAACTTCCGTTACGTCAAAATGTTAAGAGACAAATCATACATCGCTTTAAGATTAACTCCAAACTCGATTAGGCCCATGTTTGGGCCCATTTTCTAAAACCTTCTTTCGTCACGCATTTTATGGAATTCACAACTTTTATCAACTTTTAAATTATACATTTTATCTATATTTATCAAAATCTACTAAGAATCTGATTTTTAGCTAAACCAAACTATGAATAGGTCTTAAAGCTTGACAAGTTCAAACGAGCAATTGGGTGGAACTAAAACTTAAATGAATAATTGTACCCAATTAAAGCTCAAACGAGCAATTGGAGTCGTTTGAATTCATATCAATGAAATTGGCAAATAAATCTTCTTCTTAAAATTTATTGTTGATAAATTGGTATTTATTTCTTTAATTGTATTTGTTGAACAAACATGAGTTTAATTATCATTGGTCGTGTTATGTGATTTCGTGAATATATATCATAATACACATGAACAATGAGGTGGCTGCATAAGGTCGTATTAGGTACCCATAATTTAACTGATATTATTAGGGCAAGAGAGTAGGTAACCTGATCTACTTTATTTTAAATAATTATGTCAGCCTGGACATAATTTTAACGTGGAACAGTAATTTCTTCGTCCATTATTGTTATCATATTTGCATATAGACATATTTTATTATTTGTTATCTTTTTTAACCGGCGTTTGAAATCTAATCAAAAGGATAAATTAATGAGATGATTCGAATGAGATGCAATGTACTTGTAGAATATGAGTGATGAAGAGAGGATAACCACGGCTTTTCTCTTGTTTAGAAGCCATGTATTCTTCATAGTTCTATAATAATTTTATTCGCTTGAAAAATATTTTATAATAAGAACTATTTTTATATGGATGGGGTTATGATTAACCCCTTTCTAGTTTAAAGGTATAAAAAAGAGAAGGAATAGACCTTACATCGAGGATTATATGACTTTGAGCAAGAAGGCTTGTTTGTCAGGCTTCTGCTTCTGCTTATACTTTTTCTTACTTAGTGCCCGTTCGGTAGAGTTCTCCTTTTTGTTGGACATTCCTCAAAAAGCTAAAAAAACAATTTCAAAAAATTATTTAAATATTTTCTAAAAATAATTTCTTAGTTTTAGAAATAATTTTTTACTTTTCAAACTGGTTCTTAGGCTAGCTATCTTTAAAAGCTCGTCTAATTTGACAAAACACTTTCAGAAAATTGTCCAAAGAAATTCAAAAGAAATTTTAAGATCTAAAAAATGATTTTTTACTTTTCAGAAATCTTGTCAAATGATCCTTAAAAGAGTTGATCAAATATATAAAATATCCCGTCTATCCTATGTACCCATATGTTAAAAATATTTAATAGAGATAATATCTCATGCCTCATGGCCATTTTCTATTATAGCTTTTCAGTAGTACTTGATTCTATAGACAATTTCTATACGTTAAAAAATGCCTTCCACCACAAATTTTAGCTATGAAACTACAATTTTTGACCTGGTGACAGTATCATGTCAAGATTACTTCAAAATATAAAATTGTTGGAAACAATAATTGAAAGGACATCATTCTATAGGATTCATGCATCGCCATATGGTAAGTTAGAGAATAATCTAATAATTGCATTTTGCAGGCAACTATTTAAGAATTTACCCTCCAATCAATGAAAAGTAACGTGATAATTTAACCTCTCGTAAAAACATGAAGCTAAAGAATACAATAATTATATATGCTTTTTCGGGAAATTTTGAATTATAATCTAGTCAAAAGGAAATAAAAAGTTGACAGTGGGTGTAAATCAAAAATTATGTTCGACCTAGAGTGATTATAATTTAAATTATTAATCATTATATACAGCTGGTCCACACTCACGAATAAGATTAGGATATTAGAATAACAACTCATTTCAAAAATTAAAATAATGAAAACCATAACTAACCATTTTTCTAAGTCTCAAATAAGCAGATATGCTAGTTAGACAGCGAAAAGGTGTGTACCTATAAATGCCTGCATGTTGTATTTGTACATGACCGACGAAAGGAAGAAAAAGAAGATAGTGAAATTTTCTGTAGAGATTTTAGGACAGAAAAATGGGTGGATTCAGACATTCTGGGATTTTATTGTTGGTTATGGCAGTTGTACTAGGTTCTGCTCATGCTGATTTGGAGATGAATTTCTATGCCAAGTCATGTCCAAAAGCTGAGAAAATTGTACAAGATTATGTCAACAAACACATCCCAAATGCTCCATCTCTTGCTGCTGCCTTCATAAGGATGCATTTCCACGATTGCTTTGTCCGGGTAATGCATTCAGCCATTCACCTTCTCTCGAAATTTCACTTTTAACGATGAAAACTTTTAGACCCCGTGTTTTGAAATTGCGATACTTCAACAGGGGTGCGATGCATCTGTTCTTCTGAACGTCACATCAAGCACAGGAAACCAAACTGAGAAAGTTTCTGTCCCAAATCAAACAATGCGAGGCTTTGACTTCATTGATAGAGTAAAGAGTCTGCTGGAATCTGAATGCCCTGGTGTTGTTTCTTGTGCAGATATCGTCAGTTTGACGGCCAGAGACGCCGTCGTGGCTATCGTAAGTAAAAAAACCAAGTCATATTTGATAAGCAGTGTCACTGTCACATAATACTAGAAAACATAGGAGATCTTGAATCTTTTTTGATTTCGTAATCACGTTCAGTATTGCATGTGTTGGCTAAACTTCAAAATTTAACTTATAAGTAAATTATTAAATAGCTCCTGCCTTACCGTCAAAACTTCTTTTGAACAGGGTGGTCCATTTTGGAGGGTACCAACTGGACGTAGAGATGGGGTGATATCAAATGCCTCGGAAGCCATGGCGCAAGTCCCACCTCCATTTAGTAACTTCACCACTCTTCAAACACTTTTCGCTAATAAGGGTCTTGATCTAAAAGACCTCGTTGTGTTGTCAGGTAACATTATTCATTTATGAAAACTATACGTGTTGTGCTGAGTAGTACAAGCTTATAGAGGTAAACAATTATCGTTCACCACGTTATTGAAACATTTTCCTTGAATTATTTTAGGTGCTCATACAATTGGTATTTCTCATTGTTCGTCATTTACAAATCGACTGTACAATTTCACGGGCGTGGGTGATCAAGATCCATCTCTTGATAGTGAATACGCAACGAACCTGAAAGCTAACAAATGCAAGTCAATTAATGCGACTACGAAGGTTGAGATGGATCCCGGGAGTTTCAGAACATTTGATCTTAGTTACTATAAACTCGTCCTAAAGAGGAGGGGTCTCTTCGAATCAGATTCAGCCTTACTAACAAGCTCAACAACTCGGTCGTTTATTACACAACTTGTTGAAGGGTCCCTTGGGAATTTCTACGCTGAATTTGCCAAATCAATGGAGAAAATGAATCGTATTGATGTTAAGACTGGAACTAGTGGTGAAATTCGAAAGCAATGTGCTTTTGTGAATAGTTAATTATGTCTTGCTGTTTTTGTAAGTTTTCTCTTTTTGTTGCTTTTTTTTTTGCTTGTCGGAAAAATTGAATAAATCATTGTAACCCTCCGAATTTTTTATTTTTCAATATTTATTGTTATGGAAAAGAGTTTGCAAAAATACGAAAATTGTACGGTGTGCACTTGTGCTTCGCCAATTTATTCTTTGTCTTGTTCCTATTTCCTTTTGACACTTTACTTTTCTCATCAATTATTGTCTTTCCTTGGAATATGCATCTATCTCTTTATTACTCAATTTTTTTTACATTAAAGCAAAATAAAATATTAATTTGAGTCAAACTCCAACACCTTTAAGTAAATTTTTTTATTAAAAATATAATTTACTTTTCTACATTTAAATAAAAAAGAAAACTGTTTTAAGAGTAACTCATACATTACTATCAAAATGAGTAATTTATTTATTCCTAATTTTTTAATTGTAAAAAATTCTTTATTTTGACACAAATTTCTAAATTTTGAGAAAATTATAAATGGAGATGCTCCTTTCGGCCCATAAATCAAAGGAGAGTGCTTGTTCTCCTTAGAATCAGATATTGGGCCAGAAAGCTGGCCAAAACATGGGCCTCAAATAATGGTGGCCCAATGGAAACTTTACAATTTGAGCGCATCAAAGGGACTCTTTATTTATACTAAAAATCGTATGTAAAACAAACATTGTTTTTAAAATTTATAAAGTTAAAATTTTTATACACTATCTAATTTGATTATTTATTTTACTTTTATCAATACATATTTATTAATTTTTTATTAGGATTTGAATAATTTAATAAATAAATTACTGGCATTTGTAGTTTATTAAATTTCAAATTTCATCACAAAATGAGTTCGGCCATTATTTGAATTTCATCTCCTATATATATACCCTTGTAATAAATAATAGAGGGAAAATAAGAATCAAGAGAGATAAAAAAATAGGGAATATCAAAGTACGCGACTCGCTTCGTTCAGAAAAATCTCTACTTCTAGATGATTATATAATATCTATTTTTTTTCTTGTCATGACGCTCAACAAATTCCTAAACATGTTTTTTGGAGAAGGGATTTTGTAATTTAATCGATTTTGATAATTTTTTAAAGCAATTATCAAAATCGATTAAATTATCAAAATCGATTAAATTATATCTGAAGTTCATGGAAGATGTTCCAAGTTCATGTTTTATTTTAATCGGCAATTTCACACAGCAATCCCTTGATACTAATTTGCGTAAACAGCCCACAAACACTGAGGCCCATTACTATAATAAAACCTTTGCAACAGCGAGCGGCTTTCAGAAACCCTAAAATATATACACGCACTTTGTATATATATAACCATCTTCTTCCTATTCTCCAAATCCTATTCTTTAACCTCATTTCGAGCTCTTCCTAGTTCCTTCTCTCCTAATTTTTCACTTTCTTTTTTATAATTATATCTGAATTTTTTCACTTCCTTCTCAAATTTCTTTTGCATTTTATCATTATGCGTGTTTCGCTGCAGTGATGATGGAAATTTATGGACTAGAGTTTCCGATCTGGGTCTCAAGCCCCAGAAGTTGAAGACTAACCCTTGGCTGTCTGAGCATAAACACGTATGATCAATTTCTTATTCTTAAATCATATTAAAAATAGATAAAATTGATTTGTTGTATGAGTACATCCTTTTCGTAGATTTTATAGATCGATTTTTTATGATTATCAATTGGCTTATGATGATAAATGAATTATCTTAGCGGATTTCAGTGAGATTTATAAATCAATGATCTGATTGTTACACACACTGAAGCCTCCCCTTTCAATTATTATATGTTTTCTGAAGTCCTCACTATTTTGAAAAAATGAAATGTTTTTTTTGTACATAACTTGTGCTATGAAGAGGTAAGGCACCAATTGGTGTTTTTGGGCAGTGGATTATCCGTGAGCCCAATTAACTAACGACTTCTCCTTCCACTGAGCATTTGAATATTGATTTTAATTTTTTTCTTTAATTGTATTTAATTTATATGTATATATAATCTATTAATTGCATTATCTTGTGTATGATTGATTATTTTTGTGATTTGCTTCCATTGCCAATTCTTTTTAATGGCGATTCAATGCCATTAGCTGCTGGAAATGCATTAATTCACCAATTAGGGTTTTGTGGAGTATTTGCATTCGTTTGGCACTGCGTTTACTGGTAATTATTAGCAACAAACTGCATTTCAGTTGTAGTTTGTTCAATTATCTGGAATGCACACTGACATTTGAATTGTGTGTTAAACTTTGATATACCCCTTTATTCAAAAGGGATAGTTGCTTCTTAATGGTGAACTCTTTTCTTGATTGTAATAGGAGAGTTCAAGTTTCCCGAAGCATATATGAAATTGACAGTTTTAAACAGCTCGATGTTCTTAATGTATGTCATCGTGTTACCTGTCTGCTGCTACATTTTAATTTCAGTCAAAATGATACTTGGAATAGGAGAACCAGATAATTGTTTTCTTGAATTGTGAAGATGGAACAGTTGGCCAAAGACTGAATTGGGTTGAAGGATAAAGGATTCTACTTGGAAATGTAATAAATTATGAGATATCAGTTTTAAGTTGGAAATCGGGTGAAAAGTTCTACCTTTAAATAGTAGGAGACATTAAAATAAAATAAATGGCTTCGGGAGGTTGTAAATTTAACAATTTCTCACATTAGGGTGGGGCTCATTAATTAGTTAATTAATTAGTGGGCATCATCTTAATGTTAGAGATTGTAAAATTTACAACCTTCTAATAATTGTACATATAGAATGTTTGTAAAAGTATTACCAAAAATGTCCTTTGTACTATGGTTCAGGGTCTGTGGTTTTTATGGACGGCTATTGAAGTAAGGGAGATATTACATATATAAGGTGTACACTTGGGTTGACATCTTTTTATATGGAGGGGTTTGCGCACAATAATTTATGATTTATTGGGCATGGGTCTTCTTCATGTGAGGGGTGTAAACCTCAAGTATACAAGTATCTCTTTCCTTGAATTAATATCACATGCATGGGTTGGAGAAAGGCAGTTAATTATTGTGGTATGATATTACTGTGTTACGGGCAAATTTTGCTTAAAATTTCATAAAAATCACTCCAAGATATGTGCTAAATTTATTTATTTTCATTAATGATAAATCTGAATAAGTATTCTTATTGTTTGGCAAATTATTGAATTTAGGATCTTTCTTATGATGGCTTGGTTATTGTGTGGATCAATATGTATACAATTGTCAGTTTCATAAGTTATAAGTTGAGTGATTAGTTGGCTTCTAGAGATGAGATTCATAATTTTGTGCATTTTCTTCTACATAGTTTGTACAAGGCTTATGAAGAAGGGAATGGTTGTCAAACATAAACAATGACCACACTTTTGGATGCGATAAGTTGCCTATTGGTGATGTGGTAACATTAAATATCATATCATCGATGGACAACATATCCGAAGACAAGTTTTGTTAATTATAAGCTCTAAAAGCTTAGGGGCTGTTCTCTCTGTATTTTGAGTTTTAAATTTATTTTGAACTTTGTGTTTTGAGTGATCATTTTGAGATTGCTGAAGATGTTTTCTTTTTGACATTTTGAAAAATTGTTTTGAAAACACAAAAGATGCGTTTTGAAAATTTTGATTTAATTATAACTGAAAACACTCAAAACGACAAATTGTCGTTTTGTGTTTCCTTTATAAATTTTTAACTTGTTTTTAAAAACGCGTTTTCGAAAATGGGAAAGAGAACGCATTTTCGCTGTTTTGGAAAATAAAAAACAGAAAACGACTTGAAAATGGTAAAGAGAACACGTCTTTATTTTCCAACCGTCCTCAACCTTCAATACTAGAGCATGTTTTTGGTGGCTTGTTTTGAAGATAAGCTTCAATTGTTCGCTTATTTAGGATATAAACGTTAATAATAAACGATACATTTATTGGTTATCGAATTATGCTATTTGTACATAATTCATTGTATATAATATCATGTTTATGTCCTCACATGGAGGGAAACTACTTTGGATGTGTGAGGTGGATATGTGAGGGTGTGAACATCATTATGTACAATGAATTATTTTGCGTAGCATAGCCTTTGTTTATTTTCAGTATTAGTCATCCCAAACATGTGCTTAACAACAATATGCTGTGTACATTCAGGTTAACATCTCGGGTGATATTGATTCACATGGGGGTGGAGTCAGCATGAATAAAATAATTGTATGTCCTACTTATGTGAGGGGTTGTTATCCGAGGTGTCAACCACTGAATGTTCAAGTAGTATTATTGCACTAATAATTGATCTGGAATAAATATTCTCACCAACTACCTAAAAGATCTAATTTAGTTGATGCATTACATCACATTAATTTATAACATAAACGACTGATGCTATGTGTACAGATGAAAGTTTGATAGATGTATTACTGGGGAACGGTAGCCAATGATGAGGTTATTAGCAAAAACGGATAACCATGCTGTAAGGTGCCTGTGAGGTTCAGGGGAATAACTTAGATAAAATATCGATTGCCAGTCTACTGGAAAGAAGTTGGAGAAAGATGGACATTAGGAACACTTTGGGAAAGTCAGGAGGATTGAGCGATTGAATTGAAAATTTTAATTTGAAAATCTTCAAACCGAGTGATGAGCACTGAAGACCAAGAGAAAGCTAACAAATTACCCAGTAAATGATATTCATCACTGTAGGAATATAAATAATGTGTCTTGAGATGGGAAGTTGTGAAAAGAAAGCTATTTCTAGATGTTCGCCTTGAGGACAAATTCTTTATAAGAGAATAGTAACTATTTTAGGTGGTATATATATGTTATTTTATATGTATAGTTGTATACTTGGGCTGTTAGAACATTTTTAATCATGGTGTAAAATATATTGAAATTGTGATTTAGATTCTCAAAGGAATTGGAAACCTCTCCGGTGGAGAAATGTAAAGGAAATGAAAATTGTATTTTTCTTTGACCAAAAAAATGTAAAAAAAAAATGTAAATCTCCAAGTGAGGCAAAAAAGTGGATTTAGATATTTTTGTGGAACGAAATTTGGATATCAATTTACATTTGCTGTCTTAGTATCCTGCGTTAGTTCGTTTATGCGACTCAAGCTTCGTTCAAAATGTAAATCATTGATATAAAAGATGATGCTTGAAGATCAAATATTAGATTTTTATTGGGCTGGCCTGGCCTTTTCCCTGGCCCCACTGCCCAACGCATTAGTTGACCCATATGACCAAACTCAAGCCCAATGGAAATACTTTTTGCTTGATCGGAAAATTTTGTATTTGCATAATTCTGAAATAAAAATTCAGATAATTCTATATTACGTTTATAATTCAGAAAATACTATCAGAACTGGTAAATAATTTGAGAAGTGCTACGCTTAACTGACATTTTTTGAAATCATCCTAACTTTAAGCATATCAATTAATTACTTCTCCAAAATCATTACAAAATTCATAATTTCTAATGGGCAAAAGGTTCCCAAATTCGCCTCTGTGCGGAATCAAAATCTAGTTTCTTTCTTCTTCAATATCAAATCATAAAGAATTAAATATTGTTGTAGAAATGTATATTCCTGAATTGAATCTTCCATATTAGAAGGAAATATTGTTGGAATTATTATGTGATTTAAATACATATAATTTAATTCGACTTTTAGATTCTCCAACTTCAATATGTCATATGAAATATGGTTTTAAACAATATTCTCACTCTTTGTTGAGTTGAAAGAAATATGTAGTGACATGTATGTATCTGATATTAAAATTGTTATTGGATCTTCTTCATGGCCTTCTGTCCGATTATGTATGTATAATTTTAAAAATAATTAGGACCTGAATATTTCCATACTTCGGGTACTCATCGTGTTACCTCAATTCAAAATTACATGTTGATTTTATGTTGTACATTTGATTGTGAAATAACAAAGTTAGTTGAATATGGGCTAATGCCTAATTGTAGTGAATGACGTATTTGGTGGACTAAAATTTGCCCATAATTGATTATTATGAATGAGTTAAGTGATATCCCATTTTTCCTTTTTACTACAATTTTAAAGTAATTCTGGGGAAAAAATTATTATATAGTAAAATTTGAAATTTTATTAAATTGTATGCAAGGGGTGCAATTTCTACGTGATTTTTGCATCGGGAATTCAAAATTGAATATGTTGTTATAAGAACAAAGCCATAATAAATAGCCAAACTGTTATGAAGTCCGTACTTTTGCCTGCAAAAAATCGACTATTAAAGTGCTCCATTAGAATAATTAGAGTAAATACCAAGAACACCTCTTAGAACATGAGTGCAAGAATAACTCTAGTGAAACATAATAAACCACGTCTCGCTTATCTTTCATCTTTGCTGTAGCTAATCCTTTAGGCCCTGGGTATCCTATTTCTATAACAAGCCACAGATTGTAACATAGTGGAAGAATATCTTAATGTGAAACAAATAGAAAACCATAATGGTTCGCAAATACAAGAGAATTTATGGCGTGGGGGTACTCTTCTTTCTTTTCACATCTTTGCACCTCTCGAAATGAGAATTTCTCCATGGGGTTCCTTTTGTTCGACTTTTACGTCGTCTCTTGTAGCAAGAACTGGCACATAAAAATAGACAATCATCTCAATTTTAATAACAAATATTTGAGATCGATCCCTACATCGAATAGAAGTGAATACCACAAGTTTGATAGAAAAGATATGCTGCGCTCTTTTTGTTCATCCCTAAAGCTAAATGGATCAAAGATTCTACTTCGGCAGATCCTGGTGTGTCAAAATGAGTCTTCAGCTGCCTGCATTCATCATAAATTCATCAGTTTTTTTATCTTTTTGAATTTTTTTTTTAAATATAGGGGATTCTTAAGAATACAGAGATGTTACTTTCTGATCGAATCAGTTATCTTGTCAAGTGATTGACTGATAATTTCATGCTGTTGGGTTTGTGTTTGTCCAGTTTCCACCAACAACTCTGGGAGATAAGAAGAGTTACTGGGTCATTTAGATAAACATGCAAGCTAGCAGAATAGCATAAGTTGAAATTTACCAAAAAAAAAAAAAAAAACCTTGCAGGCATACATACCATTATCAAGTGTAAAGCCACTCTCTGATCGCCTAGCTAACTTTAAGTTCGGGTCAGAATGGTGCCACTCCTCTGCAACAGTGTCGAGGCTGTTTCCACTGTGCTTAGACGAAGAGTAGGGTCTTTTCTTGCTGGACCTTGATGGTTTAGTGCCAATACTCGGAATGTAAAAGTTTAATGATTTAACACGTCAAAGATTAATGGTTTTGCAAGCAATCCGATTTATGGTGTCTATAATTCCCCTAGATCAGTAAAATAGATGATACAAACCTGCCCGAATTGACTTCTAATTTGTATGAGACAAAATCATATCCAGAACCTGAGCTGGGGATTGATTTTATTTCATCGCCAATAGCTTCAGATAATAAGCACGTTCTTCACTGGGAGTTCCACAGATAAGTAAACAAAGTACACATTTATATATTAGCATACCAGAGGTTCCTGGGGTGGCCATTAAGTTGGCCTTAGATGCGAACAGTCCATTGGCTTCACGTTGCATCACATTATTACGAACTTTTTCTGGAGACACTAGCTTCTCAATCGAAGTTGGTGTTGATTGGGAGCCAATTCCACTGTGAATATCTTCAGTAAGCTTCACATCCAAGCATTTAATTAGACGAAGACAGACAACTCTTTCAAAAACTTCCTTTGGTGAAATTAGTAGTAGTTTTCATGTCCTGGTGGCTCCATAAAATGCATTCTTTCTGGTGGAGTTGACGATGATGCTTCAGGTGGCTGGGGCACAGAGGTCCCACCTTTATGCAAGCAGAGATTTTGAGTCTTGTTCTTCTGAAGGAGAAACATAAGCACAAGGTAGAGCAAAATCTGACCAGAAGGTTATTCGTGTGGAGGTTGGGTACTTTTCACCACAGCTCCAAAAGAGGCGCTGGATATTGAACTTCTCTATTGCCCATAAATAATTTCTCCATTAGAACAACAGGAGGCAGCTCCATGAGCCTTGTTATCTTCGTTGTAGACATGACATTCAAGTACTGTTTAACACATTTAAATTTGAAACTTCTAGTTAAATGTCACTCGTCTAAGCCGAGTTAAGCTATAATGGAAACTTAAAAGAACAAGCCAAGAATTCTTAGTCTATCTGAAATCCTGATGTATGATGACAATAACATTGGGTTTGCTCATGGAACCGCTCTAGAGTTGAAGTTGCAGTGTTTAGTTTTGGCATTTGTAAAGATACGAGTGAACTAAGGAAGACATGTGAGTAATTAGAGAAAGCTACCTTTCGCTTTCTTCCCCTTTTTGACACAATATCAGAAGAACTCTGAAGCCAAGATTGATATGTGTGACCAGGGATAATCATTTGATCATAGTCCATGGCTGTTGCTGCAGGTCTTCTTGCTTTCCTACGAGCTGGCTCTTGCCTCATTTGATCCCGCTGAGGTCAAATTCATATAAATATCCTAGACTGATTACATATATAAATCGGGTTCATTTCTAACCACAGTTCGATGTGCACATTAGACTACCTGATTAGCTTCCTTTCTCTCACCAGATTTCTGAATGATTCGCTCCTCTGGATGTTGTTCAAAGATTTCATCAGCTGCAAGAGTTCAAATAAATTATAATGTACAAAGAATTAATACATCTCATTCAGGTGAAGTGTTAAGCCAGGGAGTAACTCAAATTAAACAATCAATACAACTCCAACGTACACAAGGTTTACATGTTAAATTAATCTCTTCTTCAAGGGTCTCTTTGATTTAGGAGAGCAATACCAATGCTTTCACACTTGAAAGATTGCATAGAAATAACTATAAATACTGTTCTTATTTTTATCGAAGTTCGAGTGATTAAAATATTAGCTATGGAACAATCTAAGTAGTTGGTATTTCATTGTACCATGTAGCAGTGTCATCTGATTTTATATTTATTTTTCTTCTCTATCTTGTTATATATTTTATATCTCAATTCATTATAGATATTAGTGCTAATGGTTCAGAATTTCAGCTAATGTTTGGAAATTGGAATGCAGTGCACAAGCTATTTCATGGTAAAATTGATTTACAGATTTCATCTTTTGAACACTTGCACAGACACAAGTCTAGACTGTCTTGTCTTCCCCCACCCCCACCCCCCAAAAAAAACACCGAATTGTCGTTAACAGCATCAACTACTCTAATGATATAGTATTTGCAAGTTTTTTTTTTTTTACGACATTGAGGAACTTGACAATTCACACAGATTTGAAACTTTTACCAACGAGCATAAGCTAAAGGACATGCTTGTGCTGCCACTAATATAAACAGGGTAACCAAGAACATTGTTCTGTTCCTTACGTTTCTGTGGCTCCTCTTGTGGAGGCGGTGATGGTATAACACTGCTAGGGATCTGAGTGTGTTCTGGTTGGGAAAAATTCAACTGTGATTCATCATCCCAGTCAATATCAAACCTGTAACACCATCCAAAATCAAGAAACAAATCAGTATCACTTAAGCAACCCAAGAACAAATTGTAAAGATTTAAGTAATGAAATCTTCTCAGAAGTTCCTACTTGTAGCATAGACCTCTAACGGATATATATTAAACGACATTACATTTCTACTTTCTGATTAACAATTTACCTTTCAAATCGATTGAATGTACTCATATCAGCCTGGTGTGAATATAAACTATCAACTAAGGTAATATTAGCAGCATCAACTGAAAGAAACACAGTAGGAGAGGAATGAATTAGCAGACAAAATACTAATTAGAACACTAGGAAAAAAATGCAGAAGCAAAATGCTTCCAACACTACTTCGTTAACCATAGAGAAATAAAGGTACAGCAGGTACCTTGGTGGTAATCCTGGTTCCGATCTCCACGTGGATTTTGATTCATGTAGGGTTGATCCACATTGTCCAGTCTCTGCACATAGAAAAATGAAATAATGCTTTAACACCTAGGGGCATTGCCAATGCTTCATACGATACTTTATTCACATAGTCAACATTAATGTAGTGACAAAAGAACGCATTGCATGCTCTGTCAAAACCTTGCAGCGTTGTCTTGAATATATAAGCTGAATGAGTCACACTCAAGATTTAGAACAATTACTTGTTTTACGTTAGCTATATACAATATTTGGAGTTTTTGACGTTAAATCAATGTAACTTTACAATCTTTACCTAATGAAGATCGTAAGAGTTTGAAGATATAAAATGGCATTCAACAGGCACCATCCAGTGGTCCAAGGGAAACAGGCAAAACTGAATAGTTTCTACAACTTCAGCAGAATAACAGTGGAATTAGGAACATCAGGTGGTCATGGAATGCATGATAAATTTCATATATCAAAAATGACTTCGTATGAAATTGCTTATTTTCATGTTATTCGCTATAATGTATAGTTGCTAGATCTGATCGTGGTACTGGAAATCATTTACTTGTTTTTTACAGGACTAAATAAGCCAACACTGCACATAATTCAGCAAAAGATTTCCATGTATTCCCTAGGCAATTTTATCAATTATATAATGCAGTAGTGTTAGAAGGTCTACCATGGCAATATAGCTCTGCTGAAAACCCATCGTAGTGGTTCCATCTGAATATTGCATTGACTGTTCAATCTCCCCAACTTCTTCCTCATGATTCTCTGGCAAAGTAACAGCATTATACCTGTGGAAGAAAGGAAACAAAATGGAAATTATAGCTCAGGTTAAGTTAAAACAAATAAAGAAAAAGAGATTAATGATGCTGACTTGGCTTGAGATTTGCCCTTGGGAAGTATAGTTGGATCTGATGGAGCTGCTTTAACATTCCATGCTGCATTTATTTCCACCTGGTTAAAAACAATTAAAATTAATCTACATGGTCAATCCTAGTTAGCATTATTGTCAATCATGAAGAATATATGTTTGTAAGAGAGAGAGAGAGAGAGAGAGCATCACAGTAAGAGAGATCGATACTATCAGAGAAAATTGCTGTTATTACCAGCAGAAGGGATACATCATCTGTAAATAGACAGCATAAAATCCCAAAAAAAGAGTTAGGGATGAAAAGCTGATACATGCCAAAGAATTACAGAATTTTAGGCTGGAATTTGAATACAGAAAAAAGAGTTAAATATGCTTACCGAAAAGGAGTTTCACTTTTCTTTCATAAACAATTACAATTCCACCTGAGAAAAAAGAATTACTAAAACACAATAAGTGGATTTTTCAATAAAAGAAATGGAAATTTAAGTAGATAAACCATATATAGAATACTCATAAGAATCCCAGAAAGTCTCAGAGCCATTGGAACTGAAGGATTTAAAATCTCTTCACTATATTTAAAATAGAAAAAATGTGAGAGATTAAATGGAACAGAATTTAAGTTGCACTAAAATTTTGTAGTGAAAAAAAAGCCTCACCAGATTCCAATAATGTTGAGCTTGTCTAGCTTTCTCCGATTGATCTTTGAATGCATAGTTGCAGCCATCCTTCACACCCACGACCCATCCCCAACACAGCATAATTTCAATACACGAACACGTGATTAGAGTATAAAACTTTTTAATCAACAGAATAAGCACAGTTTCATAATTATTTCTACATAAACATGGTTATGAATCAGAAATTTGAATTAGCAGAATACAATAACTAACATTCAAATACTAATGCAAACTCACAATCATGGACTACGAATTTACAGTAGAAAAACGAATTAAATTTTAAACTACTCAACAAAAAATCTCAACGTCTCACAAACATATCAAATTAAAAACTGTTTAATTAAGAAAAACAGAGTTCAGCAATATTTTCACACAATACAATCATATTTACACTTGAATCCATCAAAATATTCTAACATAACTGAAATAACCATTTGAGCAAGATATAAATTTCTAAAACTACTAAACATACTCAACGTCGCACAATCAAACTAAACTAGAAACTACATTAAGAGTTCATCGACAAATTTACACATACAATCATAAAACCGTCAAATATATTAAATCGAAAACGCAATTTAATTCAAGTTTTTGTACAAAATAAGTAAAAGTTCAACCATATTTGGCCGAGCGGAGCTTTCCGAGCGAGCAGCTGGCGAGAGTAAAACATTTGAATTTGAATCCGATTTTCGATGAAAATGAGAACTCCAAATTCTAACTGTGTAGTGAATGTAGATAAGTGAAGAAATGAGGAATGCGTATGTGTATATTGTGTATATATAGGAGTGAGTGAATGAGTGTAGCGTAACGGACTCGAAGGAGTACCCGCCTTTTTGCAGAGACCCATGTGGAGGCAATGAGGAACGAATCTTCTTTGAGTTATAGCTACATGATGTAAATGCACAATTTTTCAGTGCTACATTTGATGGTTGATTTACACGTGTCCCTTTCGACCTATTCGTAAAATTGTGCGTCGAAATTGACTTACAAAATAGACCCTAATGAAATGAGTAATTTTCCTTTGTGGAAGCTTAAAAACAAGGACAATTTGACAATTATAAGGGCTTATTTGAAAAAATTAGGCTGGTTGTACATTCTTGGATTATATGGTAGATAACATTCCTCTTACGCCGATGAAATCCTTGATTGAAAAAAATATTATTAAAATTAATATACAAAAAACTATCATGTCATGTAATATCAAACTTGATATCAAATTTAATGTACATGTAGCAAAATTATATTTTAAATAGTTTAAAAAGTTACTAAAAAGTTAAGGTTAAAGTAATAATTATTTTTAACCTCACATTTTAAGAAACTCGTAACTTTTATCAACTTTTTAATCGTACATTTTAACAAATTTTATTAAAATCTACTATAACTTTTTTTAAAAACTTTGTCGAACATCTCCATAGTTATATTTTGAGAATAGTCACATTTTTGTAAGATTTTCATAATTTCGGTATTGACATAAATACAAGAAAATGTTTATTAGGATACTATTGAGTAACCGATATGGTCCGTGGTCGATTTTTTTTCCTCCCCCTTAACAAATATGGAACGGATAACCAAAAAATGTGTAGTCTTTTTCATACTATTTACTTATATATTTACAAATTGATGTGTAGAAGACCGTGCCTGAAAATAACAACTCACAACATATACAAAATACGTCTGAAAATCTATACAGCAAACCAAGCCCTCATTTCAAATAAATTTGAAGTCGGCTAACATCTTGATACACACACATGTTTAGAAAAAACTCGACAATAACTAGAACTCGAAATTACACCTTGTTTATATTCTATATTGTGGAACCATAATATCGAAAGTGAACTTTTTCTCCTTTCTACAAGAATTCTCCATGAGACGAGGCTATTCATATGAGGCAAGTAGCAGCCATTGAAGGGAAAACACTCCTTCACCTCAACCTTACTCATAATTTGCAAAGAACAATCATATTCATAGGCATATGGATCACTCTGTTTATTCTTGAAAATTATTTTGCTGTCAATTATTGAACAGTAAAGATGAACCATCATATCCATCGTGCAATCGATTCTTATGATATATTTTACCTTTCCCAAACTTCACAGTTCAAATCCCTCAAAACCCACACTTCAATTTGTTACTCGTCTTCATGAGGAGTCACATAACTGAGAAATCCACTCATTGCAACAATGTGGTCGCCGTTTTCACCGCTCTTTGGTAGTGGTATCTCAGTGAACTTCTATTCATCAACCTGCAATGATACTATGTACTTGTTCTAATTAATAAAAGGAAGCCAATGTAGAGCTCGATTGCAAAAACAGGTGTTGGAGAATATAATGGATTTGAGTGATGACCAAAAAATCAACTAATCAACCTCAATAGAATTTGACAGAGTAACGGTAAGGATATGAGTGAAAACAAAAAGAATGTCAAAGTAACACCAAAATCAAAATGTATGCAAAGTCGAGGCAATATTTGAACTATTTGTCCTTAAGTTGAATTTGCTTCGCAATGGTGCTTATGGATGATGACAATCGACTCCCAAGATAATCGACAAACTTCTTGTGTTAGTAGCACTTCAAAACATCAGAACAAAGAACTGAATATTGGTTTTTGTAGTCCTTCTTATGAAAATTGAAAAAATAGCCTTTATGCAAATTTTAGGTTATGAAAAAATGAATTTAATGTTATGTCATGATTGCATATTATTGAGATGAACAAATGGACATTTCAATAGTCTAATTTATAGAGAATGAAATGTTGTGAGTGAAGTTCAGCACCCAAAATTCAACAACATTTGCTAAGGGTCGCAGATTTTGCTGTCGCTAGCCTGTCGTCCTTGCATCGCTTGAGCGTAAAAAATGGAGACTCTGTCGCTTGAACGACAGCCTCCTTGCTCGAGCGCTAAGCGAGCGACGAATTTGGACAAATTTACAGTCGGTTTTCTCTCTTTTCTTCAAACTTTAGGCCATAATTTCTCATTCACCCGGAATTAATTTGGAGATTCTAAATATACCACGACAATCTATTTGACGAGTAGAACAAGTTAGTCTATTTATTTTCATTATTTGACTATCGAATCAATTCCAAATATTTGGTCGAAATTGACACGAAAGTCAATTTTCATGGTTTAATACTAAACAAATTCCAATAATCCCCCACATGAATCGAAATTCCACAATACGCAATCCAAAAATGTAAATGATATGCAAACTCTAATAAAGGAGTACAAACAACAAGTTATAGCATCATGATATATAGCTTGTGACTTTGAACATTCATTAGTTGCATACAAACAAATTTACTAAGCTAATTGGTGAACGCGATGTTTTGAATCATTCAATTGTTCGTGTAAATCAAAATAACTATACGTACAATGTAACTCATCCAACCATTTCGGTTATCCTGGTTGTGTTTATTTTGACCCTTAACAACTATTGATTTCATAAGTGTTTTAAGAGAATTTAAGCCTCAAATTCTCGTAGAAGCGGCCACAGTTCACATTTATATAGGTGATCTCCTATAGTATTGTATCATACATCTCTTGTCCTTTTTCAAGGTATAGGAATCATTAAAAAATATACACTTATCCTTATACACTTGTTATTTTAGCACTTTAGGTTTGTAGGAATGGGAGTAAGTGTTTTATACTGAATCTTTCATAACTTAGTTGTCTCATTGAACTAAGATCTTGGGATCTCCAATTTACAAGGTTGGATTTCCGTAATATTGATTCAAGTCAATAGGCTTTAGGCCCATTCCTCTAGAAAGATGATATACTTGATCTCTAGTTAGTCCTTTTGTCAAATGATCCGCTATATTTTCCTTTGATTTAACATAGTTAATTGAGATTATATCATTCGATATCAAATATTTAATGGTATTGTGTCTTCAACGAATATGTCGAGATTTACCATTATATATACTATTTTGTACCCTTGCAATTGCCAATTGACTATCACAATGTATATTAGTCGCAGGTACCGATTTTTCCTAACATGGAATATCCTTGAGAAAATTACGAAGCCATTTCGCTTCTTCTCCGATTTTATCTAAAGCAATAAACTCAAATTCTATCGTGGATCGAGCTATACAAGTTTGCTTATACACAGCTCCACCTCCAATGGTAAACACATAATCACTTGTAGATTTCGAATCCTTTATGTCAGATATTCAATTTGCATTGGTATATCCTTCTAACACTGCATGATATCTTTAGTAATGTAATCCATAATTAACCGCGTGTCTTTAGTATTTAAGAATTCGGGTTAATACTTTACAATGGTCATTACTTGGATTACTTGTAAATCTACTCAACTTGTGACTGTATATGTTATATCAGGACGCATACAGTTGGTAATATTCATCAAGCTGCCTATAACGCGTTAATATTCTAATTGAGATACGTGATCACCAATATTTTTGACTAAGTGTAAACTTAAGTCTACTAGTGTTTTAACTAATTTATCGTCATACGTCTTAAACTTTTTAAGTATATCATTAATATACTGTGATTGAAACAATGACAAACTGGAAAATGTTTTAGAGATTTTAATCCCTAATATCACGTCAGTTATTCTCATATCTTTCATGTCAAAATGTTTTGTCTACATTTCTTGATCGAGGTAATAATGTTCGAATTATTTCCCATGATTAGTATATCATCAACATATAGATATACGATTACGTATCTGTTAGGTGTGGTTTTGATGTAAACACATTTGTCTCGTTCATTAATTTTGAAACAATTTTACAATATAACTTTGTCAAATTTTTCATGACATTGCTTCGGTGCTTGCTTTAATTCATACAATGATTTTACGAGTTTACACACTTTATTCTCGTTTCTAGGAGCAGTGAAACTTTTAGGTTGATCCATATTTCTTCTTCTAAATCACCATTCAGAAATGAAGTCTTAATATCCATTTGATATATTTCAAGATTATGCAATGCACCAATTGCAATCGGTATACGTATAGACGTAATATTTGTAACCGGTGAATATGTATCGAATAAATCTAGTCATTCCTTTTGTTTTATATCCTTAGGCTACTACTCTAGTCTTATACTTATCTATTGATCCATCTGACTTCAATTTCCTTTTGAAAATCCACTTGCAGCCTAAAACTTTATTTCCTCGATGAAGTTCAACCAATTCCCAAATATGATTATTTATGATGAATTCAATTTCATTATTAACCATTTTTTTTCCAAAAAGGAGCTTCGGGAGTGGACATTGATTCGTTAAACATCATTGGATCATTTTCTAGTAGATATGTTAGAAAATCTGGACCAAATGTCATATGAATCATTTGTCTTTTACTGCACCTTGGTTCTTCATCTACTTGATGATTACTATCTTATTTATAGTTTCCAATTGCAGTATTGTCGTAAGTTCGTTTGTGTGAGCTTAATTATTTTTCTTTATAAGGAAATATATTTTCAAAGAATGCATTATTCCTTGATTCAATGACAGTACCTATATGTACATCAAGTATTTCAAATTTATGAATAAAAAATCGATATGCACTACTATTGTTTACATATCCGATAAAGATACAATCAATTGTTTTAGGTCCAATTTTTACTCGTCTAGGTTTAGGTATTTGTACCTTTGCCAAACACCCCCACATTTAAGATATTTGTAGGAATGTTTTTGACATTTTCATAACTCATAAGGTGATTCATTCTTACTTTTGTATGGTATTTTATTAAGGACATGATTTGCCGAAAGTAAAGTTTCCCACCACGAGTTTTGAGATAAGCTTGAATTAATTAACATTGCATATATCATTTCTTTAAGTGTTCGATTTTTGTGTTCAGCAACACCATTAGATTGATGTGAGTGTGGTGTTGTTATTTGATGAATAATTTCAAATTCTGAACAAAATTCTGCAAACGGTGCAACATATTCTTCACATCGATTACTACGATTCGCCTTTATCATTTTTCTAAGTTAATTTTCAATCTCAGTTTTATAGTGTTTAAACACTTCCAAAACTTCATCTTTACTTTTCAA
>CAIGRP010103884.1:0-15552 GCA_903798385.1 Fraxinus cuspidata | reverse complement strand
TGGTGGTTGCGGTGGTGAAATGGTGGTCGGGTGCGGCGATGGTTGGCTGTGGTTGAAAACAACGAAAACGCGTTTTGGAAATTTTGGCCAAGTTATAACTGAAAACACCCAAAACGACAAATTTTTCGTTTTGTGTTTTCTTTATAAATTTTTAACTTGTTTTCAAAAATTCGTTTTCGAAAATGGGAAAGAGAACTCGTTTTCGCTGTTTTGGAAAATCGAAAACAGAAAATAGGTTGAAAATAGTAAAAAGAACAGACCCTTACATTTTAGAATTGAAGTTTTCAAACGAAAAACCATCTCGTGGGATGGATATATTAAAGGTGAAATCCAACTATATAATTATACATAGCAAACATGTAAGAATTTGGAATACTCCTCCTATTAACAAAATTAACATTACAAAATACAATTTCAAGACTCGGTGCTTGGAATTGTGGTGCGGCTTCTAGGATGCTTTTAGCCATTTTAGAAAAAAAAATGTTTTTGTTGTTTTTTAACTTAGGACAAATTAGTCTTTTCCAGTTAATTTAATAATTATTTTTATGGAATGCAGAGTGGAATTATCCATATCTAAAATGAAAATGTCAAAAATTAGACGTCGAAGAATCAAGATTTAAGTTAAAAGTACAAATAAGAATAAAAGTTAAATGCAGCACGTACGTTTTGTTTGACAATGCTTTCAAGTGTTTATCAGTTGTGGATCTTAAGAATAAATAACCCGTAAATTTTATTAAGTGAACAAACTGTATATTTAACTAATTTAAATTATAATATAAACTTTGTGACTTGCTTATCAAGAAATATAATGCTTACTAATGGTGGTATTTATTTATTCCTATGCATTGATGGACAGATCGAAACGTGTCCGTGTAAAAATCATTTCAGAAATACTCTTGCATTTACCATGGCGGCTGCATCAACCGTCAACACGAATGAATACGAGTGAAATTGGCTCATTTTAACTAAAGCTTAGTCACGGTTTGGTTTGATTAAAAAAATTGACACAAATTTAAGTTACATTTGGACTCCATTTTTTCAAATTATAACGAGTAAAATAATAATATTTTTTGAAGAATATATAATTAAAAAAGAAGTAATATTTTTAGACTTATGTGTAATATTATTTTATTAGAGAATGTATAATTCATAAAAAGAGAATAAAAAATGAATTTTAATTTAATGGGGGTCAAACATGAAATTTAGTTATAGTTAATTGGGATAATTGCAACGCCCAAATATTTCTATTTTTTGCATACTTTACCTCAACTTTCACTTTATGCCATCTAATATCCCAAATCTTTCGTTTTGTTGCAACACAATGAAACATTTTAGTTGACCAAGAAAAATGTATTTTTGATCAAATTTAAAAAGGGAAAATGATAAATTTGTTATTTTTCTACATAAAAAAAATTAAAACAACTAAAAAAATATGAAAATAAAAGGAAATGAGCAATTGTTCACTAAACCAAAAACCAAATCAATTTAGCTCGCCATTGTCGCCCTAGTCGCCCATAGCCACCACCACTCACCACAGCCTTCGCAACGGAATTGAATCATTGCAATTTTTACTCCTCCAGCTTCAAAGATTTTGTGATTGCGAATGGTTCCCCTTTCTTGCCGTTTATAACAAAGCCCTCTTGCATTTCGTCGGATATTGAGAATTTTATGAACAAACTTATAATTTGGATGTTTTTGGCAAACAAGCTGTGATTTTGTTCCGAAAAATCACAAGGTGTAGTGAAGAAGCTCGAATTGCTCTTTGCACTGAAAGGTTTTTATTTGCTTTAAGGAAATTGTTAAATTCACAGTACTCCAACACAAGAATATGTGCAATAGAATGGTTTCATTGTGAGACTAATATTATCATCCACCGTTGCAATAATTCACTGTAACAAAAAAAAAAACATGTACAAGAGAAAAATCGCACCTCATTTTATCTAACATCCCTCTATCTTTTTATAAAAAAAAATTGGGGTAAAATCAAAATTATATGTGTAAGATTTTTAAATTATTCTCATAAATTTTGGTCCAAGGGCTCTCGAGGACTTCCTGCCTCCCTTCCAATCCCTAGGGCGACCTTACCACAAATATCGATCTGTGTACAGACTCCACGTAGCAAACTAAACAGGGATTTAGACCTTGTTTGGTAGGGATAGAAATCTAAATTTTAGGGCTTGTTTGAGTCCTTTTTTTTTTTAAAATGTATTTTGCAAGATGTTATGATGAAGAATGTATGATTAAAAAATAAAGAAAAATTCTGAGTTTGTGATTGAAATGAAGTCAAACCACTGTTAAATAATTCATTTGGTAGAAAAAATGTGGCTCAAACAAGTGCTTAATATAAGTTAAAGTCAACAATTAATTTTAACCATATATTTAATATGATTTACAACTTTTCAACCACAAATTTTATCAACTTTTGTCAATATCTACTAAAAGTCTGATTTTAATCCTCATTGAACAATGACGTAATTTTATTTGAATTGTGAAAATAATTCAATTAAGCCACTCTTTGATGGCCATTATTTAGAAAAAAATGATGTTTTAAATAATGATTTTTTGGAGAATGTATGGTTAAAAAGTATGGAATATTTTTGAATTTAAATGCAAAAAAATTTAAGTATGTGCATGTGATTGAAAATGGATATGACAATTAAAATAGTTTTATTTTAAAGTGAGACAAGTAGGAATACTACTTTTTTTTTCTATGAGTATATTGAATTCAATTGGAATTAGTTGACATTTACCAGTTTAACTTACTTGGCTGTTCGAAACAAAATATTCAAAACAACAAATTACTAAAGTCCCGTCATGAAATTTTTTTAGTTAAAGTAAATATCAATGTTAGACCAGATTTGCCACCATTCTCTACAAATACATAGTATTTACTTGAAATTCCATCGGTTGCTCTTCAGAATCACCTTATACATAGCATTCAAGTCTCTTTCGTCACCATATCCTCTTTATCCAACAATCAAGCAAAGTAATTGAACTATACATTTTACGAATAAAAACAAAATTTTATGTGTAGTTATTGGAACGAATTAGAGCTTAATATGAAATTTGTGAGGTCAAGAAAGTTAAGGGCATGTTCTCTTTGTCGTTTTCAAGCTATTTTCTATTTTCGATTTTTCAAAACAGTGAAAACTCGTTCTCTTTCTTATTTTTGAAAACAAGTTTAAAATTTACAAAGAAAACCTAAAACGACAAATTTGTCATTTTGGGTGTTCAGCTATAACTTGGATTTTGAGATTTTTTTATTTTTCAAAACAATTTTTAAAAATGGCAAAAAGAACACGTTTTCAACAATCTCAAAATGGACACTCAAAATTTTGATTCAAAACTAAAAACACAAAACTGAAACTCAAATGGAACAGTTTCATCAGACATTTCATATTTGCAGTCATTCAAACAAAAATTCAAACCAATATATAAAAAAGAATAAAGAAATGATATGAATTACTGAAAAAATAAAATAAAGGCCGAAAAGGTAAATTACAATAAGTTGGTCGGCACGTGCCAGTGATCGTGTAGCTATAGATTTTCCACGTGCGACAGCCCTTATAAATACAACCCAGTTTTGTTGCCTATTGGTGAAGGACCAAAGGCAAAGGTGGTCAAGAAAAGGGTCTGACATTTGATCATTGTATCTTCTGTCTCATATACGTATTATATCTCTCTGTATACGTATATAGTACGCATTATATCTATATCTATAGTCTCTCTATATATTGGCTAGTGTGTATATCCTGGGGACCTATTAGAGCCCAGATTCTTCTTTTTGTAACAAACATTGAGAGATGGAGACAAATATGTGAAGTCTAGAGTGAGAAACAGAGGAAGAAACAAAAGAAATGGAGAGAGAGAGTGAAGTTAAGGTATCAAAATTCAAGTGGATTTGTGTGTTTTGTGGGAGTAGCCAAGGCAAGAAGAGTAGTTACCAAGAAGCTGCTATTGAGCTTGGCAAAGAATTGGTACTTATTTGTGTGTGTTTTCCTGGATTTATTGTTTAATATGTTAATATTGTGTTTGTTTTCACTTGGGATTTTGAAGAATGATTGATTTACAACATGGGTTTCGTTCGAAACCTTGTATTTACATCTCAAATATGTCCTTTTCTGCAAAAAGTTTTATACTTGGCCTCTGTTTGGAGGATGTTTTGCCATGCTTAAATGCCGGGTTTTTAGCATCTTTTATCGACAGCATGGCTAAACAAGTTTTATCTCAATGTTTAAAGATTTGCAGAAGGGTTTATATGAAATCTTCATTTGGCCTGAGTCTTGGAACTTTATTCTTACATATTCTTTTGTGTTTTTTAAGGTTTCTAGGAACATTGATTTGGTCTATGGAGGAGGCAGCATAGGGCTTATGGGTTTAGTTTCACAAGCGGTTCATGATGGTGGTCGGCATGTTATTGGGTGAGTATCATTTTTCTTGTATTCTAATTCTAATCCTTAAGTTTTGGGGTCTGGTTTTTATGGTTAATTTAGTTTTGTTCTTCACAAAAAACTAACTTTTTTGTCATGTTATTGTCTCCTCTACAGGGTTATTCCCAAGACCCTGATGCCTCGAGAGGTATGGCTGCCATGGTTAAAAAAGTCTTAAGCCTTTTCAATTAAATTACTAGTCTTTTTAGTTTTTACTGCTACTTTTTTTTCCTTCTCATTTTCTTGGTTTAATTTATTATTACTTTAGTTTCTTCTTAAGGTATATTCTTGGTTGTCTGCTCCTTTTCCCTTCTTTTGAACCCTTTTTTCTTTCTGATTTTCTTTTGTTCCTTTTATTTTCTCTGAATTGTTGATCATAAAGTAGTAGCTCTACAAGAGTTAAGCTTTTGATTTTTGGCTTCTGAGGTCCTTGTTTCTGGTAAACCTTATCCATTGGGTAGAGCACTTAGGTGGCAGTTTTTGCAATACAGGTCATGTATTTTTTTCCATTTTAGAGGCCAAAAGATTTCTCTGAATTTTCCATTTCTGTTTCTGCTCTTCAAAATTTTCTTCCTGACTTTTTCTTTGATTCAAAACTCTTTACATATGTATAGATCTGGTAGTGTGTTTACCTGTGGCTCTGAAGGTACTAAATTTAATGACTTTTTTGGATTAAGTCCACCATTTTTCCAACCCTCATCATTGCGTCACTGGACTGCACACAACTCAATGCAATTAAACTATCCCTCTCTCCCAATCCAACCCCACCCCACCCCACCCCACCCCATCCACCAAAAGAAAGTTCAGCTTTATCAACATTTTTGCTTAATGGGATATTCCCTTTTGCAGTTAACTGGTGAAACTGTAGGAGAAGTGAAGGCAGTTGCAGATATGCACCAAAGGAAAGCTGAAATGGCTAGGCATTCTGATGCTTTTATTGCCTTACCAGGTTGGTTAAGTGCCTGCTTTACTTTTGCTCCAATGTTAAAAGTCTCACTTTTCTCGTACACCGGCATTGAACTTTAATTGAAGAAATATAATGTTTATAGAGCTGAATAAATATTGCTTAAGCTAAATGCTTATAGTTCTCAACTTTCAACATCTTGCACTGAAACTTAGGGCCGTAGAGTTCTCAGAAAACCTGCAGCGGGAATGATTCATTTCCTTAAATGCATTAATATCTTCTGATGATACTGCATCAATCTACCTTACCATAAATGGTGATAAGGAGAATAAATAATTTAAACAAATTGTTTATTCCCAACTTGCAGTTGTACCTACCAAAAACATAATTCTCACTCCTTTCAAGGCAATTTTAAAGTGGTTGCATCTCATATTCATAGTTCACTACAGTACTCTGTAAGAGAAATCATAACGAAAAGCCTTGCAGAGGATCGTGCCTCTGAGAGAAGTGAACACCTATTTGGGCAAATGTAAAAAGTCTGGGGCCAGCTGGTTTCCCTATTAGAAACAAAGATGTTTGTCTAGCTAAGGTAAGATAGGATGTCATTATTCTTTGAGGAAATTACACCATTTGTCCCCAACATATTGTTCAAATAGTGAGTTGGTCAGAGGTTTCCTTCCAAAAAATGGTCATAGATGTTTGATTACATTGCGCAAGTAGTCTCTGGCGACAGAAACCGTACAAATCTCCATTATTTATCACGTGAGAGGCATGTCTACAACGAAGTGCTGGTGGTGGGGGTGGGCCGGGTGGCAGGAGGCTGCGGTTGGGTGAGTGGAGTGTGCTGCAACTTTCCTGTAATTTTCCACCACTCACCTTCTTTTTTATGTTGCTAGTATAAATCACTTTAGCTGATAATTTGTTTAACTTAAAAAACAGGGCTGTTCTTTCTAATAACCTTAGCAGTTATCACGTCCCTCCATTAATCGAGATGATGATTCTGTGTCCATGTTTTTAAATTTTTTAATGTAGGCAATGGAGTAGAATTATTTGTTATACCTGTAAAGTATCTCAAGTACAATTTATAAGTAATCATGAAAATGCATGCAGGTGGTTATGGAACTCTAGAGGAATTACTTGAAGTGATAACCTGGGCTCAGCTTGGTATTCATGATAAGCCGGTACTTCTTAATTTGCAACTTTTAAATCTTCCAACTCGTCTAAAGAATCTGTCCTATAGCAATTTCCATAACTGAAGTGAAACAGCTAAAGGTGCAACCTTTGCGCAAGAAATTGACAAAAAAAAGAATTACTTATTTCGCAGGTAGGCTTGCTAAATGTGGATGGATACTACAATTCTTTACTGTCATTCATTGACAAAGCTGTTGAGGAAGGATTCATTAGTCCAAATGCTCGCCACATAATTGTATCTGCACCAACAGCAAAGGAGTTGGTCAAGAAATTGGAGGTAATTTTCTTGAAGAAAATCTTTCCCCTTATCTGGATAAATGCTGAACATAGGACAACCATCAGCATGTACCCTAAGAATCCTAAGGCTACTACTACCTTTGAGTAGAAGATCAAAGAAAATAAGAGGCAGAGTCTTTCCTCCAAAGATTGCCTTTGTTGATTGGTAAATGTTGATATTGACGTAAATATTACAGTTACATGTTCAGGTCGCAATTAAATAACTCGTACAAGCTAAATGACATGCAGTTCAAGATAAAATATAGAAAAAAGGCTAGGAACAATAAATTTTATATCTCATTATCATGTTTAGACTGCTGATCTGTTGAACATGTGAAAAATAGTGCTGAACTGAGACAAATTGTTCCGAGTTCTAGAGTAATGGACAGAAAATTCAAGCCTAATTGTTGAAACGTTTATGTTTTTTAGGAGTATGTTCCTAGCCACGAAAGAGAAGCAACAAAACTGAACTGGGGAGACGGAGCAGCTTGGCTACCTCCAAAAGTATGATATATCCAGGTGAAAAATGGATTTTGCAGCACTGAAGAGGATCATTAAACTATAAGGAACTATGGCATCAGAAGAAGCTAACTTTGAACTTTAAAATTTTTGCTGTGGGGAAATCTTTTTGTAAATTTCTCTGGGAATGACCTCACTATGTGATAGCTACTTATTTTCTGTCACGTAAAAAAATTGTTTCCTCTGTAAGTTGTAACTACTATATGGATTATGTAATTCTCCAACTAATGGCAACTTACTGTTTTGTCATGTCCTGTGTTGATATACTTAGTCACAATATTACACTGTTATGTGTCGAACATCCTGTCCAAAAGGGCATCACAAGAAGCAAATTTTCGAGTTCAAGTCCCATTACTACTCATTCACAATATTTTTGCCTCCGGTAGCTTTAGACGTGGTCATTCAGTAAAACATCCCAGTTTCCTTGTTTAAGAATGTACTAGTGAGGTAGGTAATAATGATGGACGCCTGGCAGTGCAGGTTGGTATAATGGTAGGCTCATCAAAATTGAGAACCCTGCAGCTTACACAGATCAATGGGCCAAGTGTCCACAATGAAAGAGGGACCATTTTTGTTACAGACATGTTTCTCAACTAATTTTCTATGCCTATGCTGTTGAATTTTAATCAGCAGACAACATTAATCCAACCAAAGACAGGTAGCAATGGGGGGCCATTCTGGGGCAAATCATGGGTAGAAAGACAAACGCTAATTGATAATTCTTGGCCAGATTTGAATTAATAATTGTTGAGTCCACCTTTTATCTCACATTTCATAATACAAGGCCTTGAGACCGTTGATCCTGATATATATATGCATCTAGATTTTTATGATCAGGACCCATCAAGAAGAAAAGTTTACTCCAGCTCTTGCAAGAAATGCAATGTGTGAACGAAATGTGACGGGTTGTGGGCTGCAGCAGAAAAGAAGACAGAATGATAGCCAGAAGACACAATGATAGCAAGACATAGTTCCGGCTTCAATTTCACCTTATAATTGTGGCATATATACGTGTGTGGAGGTTATATGCTCATCTGGTCAGAACAATAACTGAAGAAGTTTTCGTATGTTGAGGAGTCTAATCGGTTTGGCTTTTGAATCTGAAAACCATTAAGGATATGCTATGAAATGATGTTGACAGATGGGAGGGTAGCCACTCATTGTTACACCTCTTACTTTTTTTCTATGATAAAGTGTTGTCTAGTGACGAAGAAAGTAATGAATAACTTTATCGACCTTGAAGTATACTTATAGTATTGGGATTCGATAGCATGTTTTGTGTGTATGTTTGACACTTGCATGCATATACGAGTGCAACAACTAAAATCTGGTGGCAGTCTTCGAATTTCTCTGGTATCCCTAAAACTTAATATATGTGAACTTATGTGCAAATCCAAGACATTTTACATAAAAGTAAGACTTACCAAACAAAAATTTGGATGCAAAATTATTTTTTACCATGCATATTGGGAGGTTTTCACTTTTAAATTGCCTTTTGTCCCCGAGAAAGACTGTCTGCTGCTGAGAATCATGGTACTTGTGAAAATGATTATTTTGCTGATGCTTATAGCATGAAAAAAGATTCATGGAGAAAAATACTAGTGATGCATATTTATAAGACTCTAGTTCTACATACACTAGTTATCAGTTGCATTGTGTGTTTGATTGTATCAATAGTAAAACCGGTTTTTTGTAGTAGTGATTATGTCAACCGAGCAATACAGATTCCAGAGAGCGAATTTTAAAAGTGGACAGCCACAAAATGCAGAATTCTTCCAGTTAAAAAAAAAATGATCATGTCAATCATCAATTACCATCTAAACCACCAAGAAATTGGACCATCATGGACTGACAAACAAGAACATGTGGCCTAAATATGAACCAGCTAAATAAAAGCAGTAGATATAAGCTTTACCTTTCTAAAACTAACAACACAAGTCACCATTTTCATGATTTTGGAGTCCTTTGGCACATGGTTGTCATTTCATTGTATCTCTTTGCTGTCATGACTTCGCATTGACATAGCGTGATTTTCTCCTCCAGAATATATTCCAACTTCTCTTTGTCTTAACCAGTTTCTGGAACTCCTTTTTCATGCTTTGACACTCCTTCTCAAGATCAGAGACTCGTTCCCTCATATCCTCAATGCCATCAGTTTTTGAGAGTCCAAGGACTGAATTGGGATTTTGAGAGTTCTCGAGATTGTCAGAAACAAAGAACCAACCAGAAATGGATGTCCGCAGCCTCAGCTGTTCGAAAAATAAGACTTGGACAATCACTCTAAGGGGCAGTCTCTCATTTTGGGCGGCATGAGTACTACCCTCCAATGAGAGCTTTTGGCAGTTCATGAGCCTACATATTTGCTCCCGCTCAGAGTCTGTGAGCCAAGGATGTGCCTGATATTATGATACGCTTTAGCAATTTATTTATCAAGGAGAAACTGGAAATGCGTTATAACTGGAAGCTGAAGCATTTTGTGAGAATAGGATCATTCATAGTTGTAATATTATGAACCTTATGAATAAAGTTGAGATACTAATTAAAACAGTGAAATTTTACCTTCAAATATATATCAATTGCACGATAAATGCCGTCAGAAAGTGGCCTTGCGTAATCAGGAATTGCAGCAGCTAGGGACTGGAATTTAGGGAACTTCAAATTAACGTCTGCTGCCACATCAGAAAGATATGCATCGACCAGATTTGCCACCATTGTCATTGGCGTCAACGAATGGGTCCCTTCCATTAGTTGACTTTCTTCGACTATACACGGAGAAGCAGCAGCTGAAGGCTGGTCTATTGACATGAAATGGTCTAGAATCCTCTGAAAACAGTCTATGTCATATAAGGCTTCCATGGAATATCCCATGTTCGGTATTAGTAGATCTTCCAAAGTTGCTAGGTCTAAATGCATCCCAATCCTTCTCTCCAAATTTTCCCTGCATGATGGACTCGACTGCAAAGCCATTGCAGTCTTGAGCAACCTAAGTAGGAACCTGCTATGTATTACTCCTTTCTGGTTTGGAAGTATCTCGACTATCTCTTCAAGAAGTGCCCTCTGGTCTGCCTCGGATGGGATTGAAATTGTTGAACCTGAATTTAAGTCCTTGAAGCTTGACTGTCTATTCATCTGGGGAATGTATTTCTTAGTGTAGAACACGAGGGCTCCAGCAATATTCTCCAGTGTCATGCCTCCCTCTTCGACAGCTTGGATCAACCGTTTATAGAGAGGTAAACTGAGGAATGAAACATCCTCAAACCACCAGTTATCACTTATAGGCTGTGGTTTCGTTGAAGTACATATACCGTTCCATAGGGAAGCACCCGATGTCCGCCCCATCTCATTGTACCCGGACACAGGCCAATTGAATAACTTTGGATCTGCACAAGCCTTCGTTGCCAAGGAGTGAATGCATCTTGAGACAATGTGGAGCTCCTCGGCATGTGGAAGAACTTCTTCACAGGTTTCAAGAGCTTTTACTGTGTCCGTCCAATTGCTAAAAACCTCATTGAGAAAAGCTTCTGTTTGTTTAATGAGATTTCCCTCCCCATACTCTTCATTCATTTGAAGGTACTCAGCCGCACATCTAAGACTCACGACATTCATAGAAGTGAGTTCTATTTTAACACCATAACAGAATTTGGCTACTAACTCAAAAGCCTTAGTTCCACCAGGTAACTGATCGAGTTGTAACTCACATACAGATCCATCAGTGTTGTGAGATTCACCGATTAGTTTCTCAAGAAGTCCACTTCTTGAAAGCAAAGGAAACTGCAATTTGCAATAAGATTATTGGAATTTGGATTATGCAAAATGATCACATTTCACAGTGCCATTGGCATAATACTAACTCATGCAGCAACTAGACTACAAATAAGGCGTGAAAAGCTTAAGTATGCACACCTTGTGAAGATGAAAGGACATTTCTCCGATTTCAATTGTGACGTCACTCTGGAGGCCAGATGTGCAATGCCTGCAAAGATCACATGAGAAGCTTCACGGAACGCAGTGAAATGGCTGTATGAATGCAGCCAAATGATTTCAAAACAGAAATGAATCACAGGTATATGGTATTCAATATTGTAGTAGAAACATACTACAAAATTTTCTCCAAGATAAACATAACTAAATTGGGCATCTATTAGAAAAACAATGATAAAATTGCCAACCTCACATCTTAAGACACCATATAAAAAGAGATGCCCAAATTTACCACATCTCATAAGAATCATAGAATTTATAGCAATGAGCACAGTTTGAAGAAGTTCATATACAGACTCCCAAGGATCTAACAAATACAATACCAGACCCTAACTTACAAACTTCATGTAGTACACAAAAATCATAAATTCAAAGAGACAAAACGCTGCAATCTTTCATAGAAGAAATGTCTGAAGAGATCTCCAGTTCATTCTTCACATCCAAAATTTTTTCATTTGGGTAAACATTGTAATAAAACATGAAACTTATAACCCACAAATTCTGAACCCAAAAATAAAAAATAAAAAAATCCCTTCATTCCATAAGGGACATAATCATAAATAATTGACAATAGTAAAGAAATAAAAATGGGTTAAATATAGTGTTTTTGGCCTACCATGATTGGCCTTCGAGATGGAATGCTTCAGATTTCGAGCCCAGTTTCATGAAAGCCATGAATTAATACTTGTGTTCCTCAATTCTTGAACAACATGAAGGAAGAAATAACGGTGATGAAGACAAATTGGTACTAAACGAAAATTGGATCAATAAAAATGAAAAGGTGTGAAATTTTGTGTGCCCGAGTCAGCAGCAGAAGTGAAGAAGAGAAAATACCGGATACAGAGAGAGCGTAGCGGTTATCCAACTGTCTTCACTCTCCTTCAATTGCTCCCCTCGTTAACTTCACTCCATGCAGAAGAAAAATGATCAAAATCAAAATGAAAATAAGAACAGGTGACTTGCCCCTACTTATTGTTTTGAACATCTTCTCTATATCTTCAATTTTTTCCCATCAAATTCTTATTACATGTCTTCTATCAATTTGAACATCTTGTCTCTTTCAATGTTTTTCCATCCAAAATATTTGTGAGAAAGACGTAAAATGACTTATTTGCCACTCGTGTATTTAAATAACCAAAATAAGAAACAAATACAAAAATCAATTGACAAAATATCTACTCATTTCTATGCACATTAGCCAAATATTTGGACAGAAATTGTAGTCAAAGACTGTACAAATTAATTGAAGGTTAAGAATAAAAAATGTGTTTAAAAATGTTGAGGGCATAAATGTAAAAGTCACCTTCTTTGAAATCAAAATTTGGTGTCAAGATAACCCAATATGTTATCATATTCGTTAATATATTCTCACCACAATTTTTATTTATAGCACTACATGTAATTGCACTTGAAGTTCTCCGTTTTTGCTTCTTGTATTATATATCTTCAACTTTTTTTGTAGTATATTTTTTTAATATTCTATTGATTAGCAGATTTCGTCCCTGATATAGTGTTCGTCCAAAACCCATCATATTTTCTTGAAAAATATAAGAACTATATAAAAGTGCAATAAAATATTTTATTTCTATTTTTAAATATAAGGTTAAAGATAAAAGTTTGACGGAAAAAAAAGATAATAACATGAAGTATATGAGAAAATTTGAAGGCTTTAAACTATGGTGCCAATAGCCACCCAAATGAGGCTAACAAAATTATTTTGGACATTTCTTTGTTCATTGCATAAAACTAAACAAGATCCACAAATAGATTCGCCAAATAAACTTCATAAATCATTAATTATTTTATTCAATTGAACATATCAAGTACTTTTTTAGTTCGATAAAAAATTATGCTTACCGTCCATTTTCTATAGATAAAAGCAAGTTCAAAATTTGGAAAAAAATCCACTATAAAATAGTTTATTAATTTTAATAAGTCAAAAATATATTAAATCATGTTTTAGTTAACTCGAGTAAAAACGCGCCATATAGTGCTTTGTAAACTAAACTAGACCTATCAGTTTGATCCAAAAATGAGAAGTTGCACAGCTAGGCTAAACATTGTAGATATTGATTTGTATGGTTATGGATTTATAAGTTTCTTCCTGTCCATTATTTAGATTCAATAATTTTTTTTTACTTAATTTGTTTGTAATTTCTACTAAAATCTTATGCAAATTGTAAATAATCTTTATTAATCTTTCCAACCTAAAGTGAAATTGTATTTAACAAATGATTTTCGATGCAAAAACATTTTAATGATTTGACTTTAAATATTTAATTATATTAAAAGAGGATTTAAAGAAAAATATATTAATTATAAATTTATTGAGCTTAAATTTTTTAATCTTGAATTTGATTAATTTTATTTCTAAAATCTATTTTTTTTGTAAATAATAAATATAAAAAAAAATAGTTATATTGACGAGAAAAAAAGGCTTATATTTAGTAACACACCTACCTAAGTCAAATTATCTAAGAACATATTTCTTGTTTCTTGTCCACATAAATTTCGAAGTTTTTTAGTTGAACCGGCTAGTTCAATCTGATTTTCATAACATTGATGCTAGCACGCCTGCCTAGGTCAAATTATCTAAGAAGTATGTTTCTTCTTTACAAAAATTTCTATGTTTTTTATTTTAAGTTCATATGATTTTATCAAACATTGATAGTAGCACACATCAAATTCTGTTTTTGTGTCCGCAAATCTCGTGTCATATCTATTCTTAACCGTCCGCCACAATATTTTCTCAACAATGGCTAAACAAACTTCTATTCTTTTATAATTTTTCGCACTTTTTAGTCAAAATATTTAGTTATTAGAGTTAAATAATAATTATATTTGTTATTCTTTCTTATAAATAATAAATTTACATACTTTGATAAAATTAAAATTAAAATATTTTTTAGTAACAATAGAAAATTTATATGTCTAAATTTATATTATTAAAGTCTTTGCAAACTTGTATATTTATTATTTTAGGTCGAAAAAAAAATTGTTAATATCTTCTTTGGTATCTCTCCATACCTTCTACATTAGAGTAATCAAGAATTCTGTTAGAGAAACACATACTTCTTTTTTAAGTTTCTCTGAATTTCTTTGCCAAGTGGAGATAAGAAATATAAGCTGTTGAATTTAATTCCCCTCGATTGATTTTGTTAAGTGCTTATTTTTTATTCTGCTTTTGCTATTGAAATCATTTCCATATCAATGAATTTACAAGTTATTTGTGTCGGCATTTGCCATCAAAAGTGTGGCATTTGTTTAGGTTTAAATGGTGAGATAAAGAATTGTTGTATGTGATTATTACCTTCATGCAAGGTAAAGAAAAAAATGAGAGGTAAATCGAGGAATAAGACAAAAAAGTACTTATTATACAATTCTTCATTAAAATATACTAAAATACTATTGTTACATTTGAACTCTTGATTGCTCCCATATTGCTCTCTAACTCAATTGGTTATGATTTGAAGTCCATTAGCCTATTTATTCTTCTACAATTTTAGATGGAACTTACAAATTAATCATATCCACAGGTTGGTATTGAATTTCTTGACTATTCTACTATTATACTATATAGCTCGATTTACTACGTTCTATAATTATCTTACATGAAATAATCTAGAATAATTGTGTTCAAAATATTTCGAAACTCTCTACAATATGACTCTTCAGAATACGACATTCTTATTATTAGAAACTAGTTTGTAGAAATTTGAAAAACAAAAACTTTCTTTATAAATTACAAATCGGATCTTTAGATTAATTTACTATGCTTTGCAATTGTACTAATTAAGCACACATGGGCTAAAAGCGGAATGCTTTAATTCGAGATTATGATTCTTTGCTTCCAATCCATAGATCTTCTTTAATATTTTCAAAGAAAATATTGCGCTCATGTCTAGGCATCGAGTCCAAAACCTACAAGCTAAAAAACTTTAACCTTAGAATGCAAGATTGTTGAAAATTTAGAAAGAAAAGATCAAAATCTTTTCTCCATTTTTCTCTTTCGGGATCTTTTTCCTGTTCCAGTGCAATTAGGATTTCTAGGTAATTCATGATAATTAATTTAAAGTTCTAATATATAACTTGAAACTCAATTATGTTCATGTCAAAATAGCTTTGACTTTTTCAAATGTCAGCTGTACAACCTTTGAACTTCAATTACTTGTGCAATTAAGTCCTCATCTTCTTTTGTAGCAACCAAAGGAATGCAATCAAACCTACCATCTCGCGATTCCTATCAACCGA
>CAIGRP010103870.1:0-22932 GCA_903798385.1 Fraxinus cuspidata | reverse complement strand
TACCTTCATTTATGTGGTCAAATCAATTACATTTGCTTGAAATGTGGTTGAATAATGCATGTAGTCGAATAAATCTTAAATCGTGACTAATTGGCATATTTACATATATTTTATGCATTATTTCATCTAGTTTCCAAGATAACTCTCAAATTAGGTCCTCAAACTATTGGCTAGTAATCAATAAAGTCATTAGACTAAGCCAATAGACAATAAAGTCATTAGACTTTAATATTAGAGTACTTAAAGTCCCTAAATTTAAATCTCGCAACTGTAGTTAAAATTTGGGACATTACAACCTACCTTCCTTAAAATAAATTTTTTCCACAAAATATACCTTGGAACTCCTCGAAGAGATGTGGGTACTTGCATTTCCACTTCTCGCACCCAAATAGCTTCTTCGGCTGATTGGTTACGGCATCATACTTTTATTAAAGGGATCACCTTGTTCGTAAGCACTTGAAATTTATGATTGGTAGTTTCAACCGATACCTCTTTATAACTCAAACCCCGTTGTAACTCAATTGATTGTTGATTTACTACATGGCTAGGATTAGGGATGTACTTCCTGAGCATGTACATATGAAATACGTCATGTATTGCTGCGAGTTAAGGGGGTAAGTCCAATTGATATGCTACACTTCCAACACACTTCAAGATTTCGAATGGGCCAGTGAAAATTGGTTGCAACTTTCCTCCCTTCATAGGCGCTACTTTGAGGAATACTTTTTCACCTTCAAGAAATTCCATGTCCTTTATCCTCTTATCTACATAAACTTTTCTATCTGTCTTGAGTCGTATTAATACTGTTACGAATTTTCTCGATAGTCTGTTCAATAATCTTTGGACCCAAATCTTAAACTCACCCACCTCGTTCCAATGAATTAGAGATCTGCATTTCCTCCCGTACAATGCTTCATAAGGTACCATGTTGATAGAGGTGTGATAACTGTTGTTATAAGCAAACTCAATTAAAGGTAGATGTTTTTTTCAATGCCCACCAAACTCCAAAACACACGATCGAAGCATATCCTCTAATGTTTGAATCGTCCTCTCAAGATTGGCCATCTCTTTGAGGGTGGAAAGTTGTACTGAAGTTCAATTTAGTTCACATAACCCGATGTAAGCTTTGAAAAGTTCTATGTGAACCTTGGGTCTTTGTTCGATGTAAACTCTTCCAAAACTTCGATGTGCAAATAGGTCTACAGAAAATGTCATGCAAATCGGTAAGAAATGAGTAGACTTGGTTAACGTCAACAATCACCCAAATGGCCTCATGACCTTTTACTGCTTTTGACAAACTTGCAACAAGTCCATCGTCGCATGTTCCTATTTCCATTCTGGAACATCTAATGATAGTAGCAACCCTGATGGTAGTTGGTGTTCGACCTTCACTTGCTGGCATGTCAAACACTTTTCAACGTACTCAGCTACATCCTTCTTCATTCCTCTCCACCAAAATACCATTTTAGGTCCCGACACATCTTGGTACCTCCTAGATGTACTAAATATGGAGTAGAGTGAGCTTCTTTTAATATTTCCTTCTCCAATTCCTCGAAGTTTGGAATGCATAATAGTCCTTGATGATATTGCATTTTATCATTGGATATGGTGAAATCCTTCCACTTTTCCATTTCTATCTCAATTTTAATAAATTCCAGGGACTGGTCACCTTTCCGATGACTTTTAAACCTGTCATGAAGTGTTAGTCTGATCGATAATGTGTTCATCAGAGCTACGGTACCAAGTTTAGTTGTGACAATATCAAGACTTAATCTCTCAAACTCCTTCCAAAAAGGCTTTTGTGTGGTCAACATCGCCACTTCACCCCTCGTCTTCCTAATCAAGGCATGAGCTACTACGTTTGCCTTGCCTGGGTGATAGTGGATCTCATAGTCATAACCCTTCACTAGTTCAAGTCATCTTCTTTGTCACACATTTAACTCTTTCTGAGTGAAAATATACTTGAGGCTTTTATAGCCTGTGTAAAGGTCACATTTACTCCCATATAGGTAATGTCTCCAAATTTTTAAAGCATGGACGGCTGTAGCCAGTTCTAAGTCATGCGTAGGGTAATTCTACTCATATGGCTTCAGTTGCCTCGATGTGTAGGCAATCACCTTACCTTGTTGCATCAAGAAGCATACCAAGTCATGCTTAAATGCATCACTATAGATTACAAAACCTTCTGCTCCTTCTGGTATGGTTAACACCGGTGCGTTAACATTGTCTTCTTCAACTCTTCAAAGCTACGTTCGCAGTTTTCAGTCCAGCCAATTCTTGCACCCTTACGAGTTAATCATGACAGTGGTCCAAATATCTTTGAGAACCTTTTGATGAACCTCTTGTAATATCTGGCTAAGCCCAGAAAACTGTGAATTTCCCCTACACTAGTTGGCCTTGACCAATTCAGAGCTACATCCACTTTGCTTGGATCTACCTCTATTCCTCAAGCTGTAATGACATGGCTGAGGAATACAACTCGCTCCAACCAAAATTCACATTGCTTAAATTTTGCGTACAGTTTATCCTTCTTCAGGATTTCCAACACAATTCCTCACGCTCTTCTTCGCTTCTTGAATAGATTAGGATGTTATCAATGAATACGATGACAAATCGATCAAGAAAATCGTGGAAGACACGGTTCATCAAGTCCATGAATATTCTGAGAGCATTTGTCAACCCAAACGACATAACTAGGAACTCGTAGTGGCCATATATGTCAAGTCTTAAAAGCTGTCTTCGAGCTATTGCCTATCTTAATCCTTAGTTGATGTTATGGAATCGTAGATCGATCTTAGAAAATACCACTGCACCTCTAAGTTGGTCAAACAAGTCTTCGATTTTAGGAAAAGAATACTTGTTCTTAATAGTAATCTTGTTCAGTTTCTGATAATCAATGCACATCCTCATCGACCCATCCTTATTTTTAACAAAAACCACTGGTGCTCCCCATGGCAATACACTAGGTCAAATGAATCTTTACTCTAACAGTTCTTCTATCTGTGCCTTTAATTCTTGTAGCTCATTCGGTGCCATTCGGTAAGGGGCCTTAGAAATAGGTGCGGCCTCGGGGGCTGAGATCGATTGTGAACTCCACTTCTCGTTCCGGCAGCATGCTAGGTAAATCATCTAGGAAAACCTCTGGGAATTCTTGTACTACTCTAACTTCACTAATTGTCAATTCCTTATCTCCTTCCTTATCTATTGTCAACATAAACCTACACTACCACCTGATTTGTAAGATTTGTTGTGCTTGTAATGCAGACACAACACAGGGTAAGGACTTACTCTTAGTTACCGATAATCGAAATTCTTCTTCTCTTAGTTTTGGAAGACCACCTCATTTTTTAAACAATGAATTGTCGAAATCACGCATATCTAGTACATACAGTTCCATCTCTAAAGACCTACCATCGATTTCTATCCTTGTCGCCTTAACTATATTATTTGTGTTCAGCACCCTTCCGAAGGTATAAACACTTCAAAAGGCAAACGTGCAGGTATTATATTAACATAGCCCTTGTACGAACTTAAGGGTTATAAAGGAGAGAGTGGCACCAGAATCCATTAATACATATGCATGTAAGTTGGATATTAAAACGTTACCTGTCAAAATATTATGATCTCGATCCTCTTCCCATTCAGTCAATGCAAAACATTCATGCATGTCCTTTAGTTGCGTATTCCTACCTCTACTATGTGTTTTCATGTTGCTGCTAGATCTTAGGGCAAGACCTAGCTCCCTTGTTTTCCACACTGGAAACATGTGTTCGTTCCTAGGAGACAAGCCCCAAATTGGTTTTTTCTTGCATTTGTTGCAAAGTAAGAAGCACTTATTGTCACTTGAATCGGGCCTCATTTGCCTTTGTTACAACTCATTGGTCATTTGCTCATGTTATCTTCCCACTTGCACTTTTCCTGCATGACCATACTATTGTTTGTTCTTCCCACTAGAGCGGTCATTGAACTTTGTCAATTGTGCCTTTGTTAACACTTCATGGTACGTTCCCAATTCAAGTACTGCCACTGCATGCCTTAGATCATCCCTTAAACTTTGTTCGAAACACCTTGTTCTTTTCTCCTATGTGAACACAAAGCTAGGGGCATAATGGGATAACTTTTCAAACTTCTACTCGTATTCAGTTAGAGACCTCGAGCCATGAGTATATAATAAACTCAGCCTTCATCTGATTTTGGACACTTGTAGGTAGTACTTCAGAAAGTTCTCCTTGAATTGGTTCCATGTCTAGGTATGTCCACAAGCCCTTGACCTTGAGGTTGAGTCCCACCAATGCTTGGCATTTTTCTTCAGCATAAAGGTTGCACATGTAACTTTTCTAGAGTCTGGGAAGTCAATGATGTTGAAGATCCTTTCCATTCCTTCCAACCAATATTCTGCTTCCAAGGGATCTAAACCACCTTCAAAGGTAAGGGGTACTGATTCCTAAATAGTTTCACAATGACAACAATTGTCTTCCTTGTGTTCTGCCACTATCGGTGCCTATCACCGTGGTGGAGGCGATGGTGGTGGTGCAGGTTGTTGTCGTGATTGTTGTGGCGCTATAGCCCTAGGCAAAGGTGTGCATCATGATAAGGAATTGCTGAGCAAACTATGGTCAACCCCGGTAGGTTGGGATTTTTTGGGCTATTGAGGTTTGTGGGGTTGTTCACCATTTTTGTTAACTATTCGGCCTCAGGGTGCCATATCCTTAATAAACAACATTACTATAGTAAAGATTGGAAGAAAGAAATTATTTAATTATTCATTTAATATAAATTTTTTATATTTATTATTATTATTATTATTATTATTATTATTATTGAAAGTTGAAAAATCGGAGTTGAGAGTTTCTTTTAAAGGAGTTCTATAAAATAGGAATTCTTGGAGTAAATGTTTCTAAAAATGACTTTTTCTTAGAAGATTCTGAAAATAGAATTTTTTTTTTTTTAAAGTATATTTAAAGTATGTTTTTTGAGGGAGGGGGGGATCACAAGTGGACAACTTAAATCCGAATCTTTTCTTAGACAGTTTAGGTTTTTTTGACAAAGTCTTTCAATCTTGTGAATATGCAAATCAAGAATACTTAAACAATACGTGGAAACTTGAGGGTCTAAAATATGAATGTTTATTTATTTATTATTGTTGTTTTTTTTATTGGTAATTCTCTACTCACATGTTACTTTAAGGTTTTTTTTTTTTTTTTTTAATTCTTTCACTACAATTCTCAAAAATAGAATTCAAGCAATACTTTAAATATAATGTATATTGTATACTTACGTGCAACATATTATAATTAAATAGGAACATGGAATGTCTTAATATTTTATCTTGCTACAGGTAAACAAATAATTCATGATACTTATAATTTCCATAATTTTATTTACATAACTAACATAATCATATGCACAACTAAAGATATTACATATAGCAATGAAACATATGAGATACCTGATTCGAGGAGTGGCCTAGTGGGGAATTAAAAGAAATCGTTTAATTCTTATTAAAAATTGTTTCAAACTAATAATTATAAAATAATATATTTATGAAAATCATTTACTTGAATGCGTGTCACTAAAGGACTAATTTTTTTATTATTTGTTTATTTATTATTTTTTTTAAATGCATGCAAGAAAATTATTTTAAAAAGTGACGGGAAGAGTGACCATGTGATTTTTTTTTTAATATTTTTTTATGTCGGGGTCTATATGAACATAGACTCACTCTGATACCAACTATGACAACACAAATTCTTAACGATTCGAATGTCACTAAAACTTAAGTTTAACTTAAATAAAATGGTTGAAATGAATAAATAGGATTTTTATAAGAATAATTACGATTCAATGTTATTCATAATAAGCGTATTATAAAGAAAATACATTTGACATAGGGAAAACTTAAAATGACTTCAACATAAATTAACTGAAATTCGACATTACTTCATGGAAAAAATTTTAAATATCCCCGGTGGCATTCATCTCCACATCGATTACATTGCCTTGAAATGTCGTGTAAACAATGCATGTAGTCAAATAAATCTTAAATCAAGACTAATTGGCATATTTACATATATTTTATGCATGATTTCATCTAGTTCTAACTCTCCAATTAGGTCCTGAATAGTACAGAAATTGAGCATTGAATTAATACTCGATGCAATTAATACTCGATGCAAGCTGAATCTGCATCAGAACAGAACACCAAGAATTTGACAACACTAGAAGATTTAGTAGAAGGCAGGAATCATTGGAAATATTACAAAAATAGGGAATATGGAATTGGAAAATTTCGTGGTGTTGAATAGTGGAAAACTAAGCTTTATAATAGTCTAATAGTCCATTAATGAGTGACACAAATGGTCGTAGTTATGTATTATACACTTAACACGAACAATTAACCAAACATTAACACTAATAAATAGAGGAGTTTGGGTCACATCCATGTTGGTTGATTCAATAGCCATTTCTGAAATACAAAATCAAAATCATTTCTGTAACAAATATAAATTAAACAACCTATTTGTTCTTAAATGAATCTGTTTTAAATTTGTTATAAAATTAATTGAACAATTTAATATTACAAATTATACAGTTGATGTATACGGAAAAGAGCATATAGGGATTTACAATTGAATCAGTAAACTATTTTGGATTACAAAATGGAAGAAATAAGGAAATTTCTATAGGGAAACCTATAGAAATTTAGCTCTAAATTACATCGGCGAACTGAATTTGTATCATAACAGAACAACAAGAATTTGATAGGAACTTGAAGATTTAGAAGTAGACAAGAATCGTTGGAAATAATATAATACAAATGAATGTCGAATCTAGGAATTTCGTGTGTGTTGAATAGTGGAAAAACAAGGTTCATATAGTCTAATGGCCCATTAATGAGTGACATGATTGGCTATAATAACACGCGTTATACACTAAACATGAACCATTAACACTAATAAACAAAGGAGTTTGATCACATCCATGTTAATTGATTCAGCAGTCATTTCGGAAAATCCAAATCGAAATAAGTTATATAACAATGATAAATTAAACAACCTATTTGTTCTTATTAGAATTTGTTTTATGTTTGTTATAAAATTAATTGAAGAATATAATATTGCAGATTATATAGTTTGGGGTATATCGAAAAGAACACACAGGAATTAAATGTTGAATTAGTAAACTATTTCGAATCACGAAAACGAAGAAACCAGTAAACTGCCTCTGTAAACATAGTGTCATTAAAATATATTCGCCCCCTCACCGTTACTGTTTAAGGATCTTGTGAGTGTCTTCTTTGAAAGATACAATGGTGAAAATCGGTAGAAATTTAGTACACCAATGAACTAAAACTACATTAAATAGTGTTTAGGAGTTTGACAGTGTTGGATGATTTAGAAGCAAAAAGGAATAGTTGAAAACAATTTAAAAAAAAGGAATATGGAATCTGAGAATTTTGTGTGTGCTAAATAGTGGAAAACTAAGTTTTATAACAGTCTAATTTCCCATTAATGAGTGACAAGAATGGCTACAATTACACGTGATATACACTTAACATGAACTATTAACAAATCATTAACACTAATAAATAGAGGAGTTTGATCACATCCATATTGGTTGATTCAATAACCATTTTTGAAAAATAAAATCAAAATTAGTTCTTTAACAAAGAAAAGAGAATTTAATATTGTAGATTATATAGTTTGATGTATACTGAAAAGAACACAGAGGAATTAATCGATGAAACGGTAAACTGTTTTGAATTACAGAAACGAAGAAACCAGCAAATCGAGGATTGTGTAAACACAATGTCCTTAAACAGATTCGCTTCCTTACCATAAGTTCTTGGGGATCCTCCAAGTGTTTGCTTTCTAGGACGCAACGGAGAAACCTACAAAAATTAAGCACTGAATTACTACACTGACGAACTGGATCTGTGTCAAAACAGAACACTAAGAATTTAACAAGAACTTGAAGATTTAGAAGCAGATAGGAACTGCTGGATATAATATTTTTACAAGGAATGTGGGATCTAGGAATTCATGTGGGTTGAAAACTAAGCTTTATATTAGTCTAATGGCCAATTAATGATTGACATGAACAGCTGCAGATACAGTTGTTATATACTATACAAAAATTATTTACCAACCATTAACGCTAATAAATGGAGAAGATTGATCACATACGCGTTAGTTGATTCAGTGGCCATTTTTGGAAAAAAAAAAATCAAAATCAGTTCTTTATTGAACAACCCGTTTGTTCTTATACAAATCTATTAAAAGTTTGTTATAAAACTAATTGAAGAATATAATATTACAGATTATACAGTTTGATGTATACTGAAAAAAAACGCATAGGAATTATCTATCAAATAAGTAAATTATTCCAAATTACAAAAAGGAAGAATCCAGCATACCAAAGCATGTGTAAACACGATGTTGTTAAAATAGATTCGCTCTCTCACCGCAAGTGTTTGAGGATACTGCGAGCATCAGCCTTCTAGGATTCAACAGAGAGACCTGGAAAAATTTAGCACTAAATTACTATATCGATGAACTGAATCTGTATCAAAACAAAACAAAAAGAACTTGATAGGAACTAGAAGATTTAGAAATAGACAAGAATCGTTGGAAATAATATAAAAACAAGGAATATGGAATCCTATAATTTCGTGTGTGTTGAATAATGAAACAATAATGTTCATATAGTCTAATGGCATATTAATGAGTGACATGAATGGCTACAGTTACATGTGTTATACATTAAACATGACCCATTAACACTAATAAACAGAGGAGTACATCCGTGTAAGATGATTCAGTAGCCAGTTCTGAAAAACTAAATCAAAATCAATTACTTAACAAAGATAAATTAAACAACCTAATTGTTTTTATTAAAAAAATGTTTTATATTTGTCACAAAATTAAACATCCTTTTTAGTTGATTCAGTAGCCATTTTTGGAAAAAAAAAAAAAATCAGTTCTATAAAGGATTTTATGTTCCATACACAACTGGTAAAGAATTTGCAACTTACAAGGTCGGAGCGTTGCTTGGATCGAGCATTTTCGGATCGAACAAAAGCAAAAATTAATCCCAGCCCGAAAACTACCCCAATTGCTAACCCCACTAAAAATCCCATTGCTATTCAAGTAGTAAACAGTTTCAACTTATACTTGTGTTTCACTGATTTTTTCAATACTGATTTTGATCTCTGTGTCTGGTGTGTATTGGAGTATAAATGGAGATTAGAATTCTGTAATCTGTCCTTAAATTCTCCAAATAATTGTATTTTACTAATCTCTCGATGTAATCAAGAAATGGACGGCAAAAAGTCCAGCTAGGAATTGGGAGCTGGATGCTAATCAATGCTACTGTTCTGGAAGTTGAAGAGGGAGGGAAATCGTCGACAAAATATTTGACTAGATGTGAAACTGTAGGGAAAAAACTGTAGGGGATCTTTCACGCTTTTTGCTTTGGATTTTTTAAGGATCTGAATGGTTTGATGCCGACATTTGAGTTGACTTCCGAAAATAGATTTTCGAAGTGGACAAAAACGGAAATTGGTTCTGGAATTATTTCGCCTTTTTGCTTTAGAAGTTTCCTATTTTAAAGGGGCCTGAAAAGCATCATTTGTCGACATTTGAGTTGAACCCACATTTCTTTTGGATTATAATACAAGTACCTTGCTATGTGTACCCAAAAACAAAAAACAAAGAAGAAGAAAGAAGAGCAATGTTATTCGTAGTGAAAACTATCAGTAGTTTTACTATATGATATATAGGTGACGATTTGTAATTTGACGCATAAGTCAATTAAAAACACCACTATATAGACGTTGTTGCGTATCACCTGTAAGCTGCTCAACAGTACTCTTGTATCTTAAAAGAATACATGAGAGTATTAGTGGGGTCTAATAGTAATTTGGTCATGTGAGTCGCTTATTGGCTCGCATGAGCTCACGAGTCGATTTGTCAAATTGAGAGAAATACACGGTTTCGATAAATAAAAAAAAAAGAAAAAAGGAAGGAAAAAAAAAAAAAAGCGAGCCTAAGCCTACTCAACGTGCCTAACCAAGGGACAAGCTAGTAAGTTGAGTTGAGTTGCACTTTTGTCGAGTGAGTCAGTTCGCCTCATTAACACTCTATTAGTACATTGCTTTATTTATTGGAAAAGTTATACCGTAAGTCTACAATTTATGGCGCTTATTAAAACTTGTCCTTAATCTTCTTCTTTTTTATTTACTTTTTTTGGGGCCTAAGGAGCGGCAGTGAGAATGATTACAAGGATGAAGCGTAAATTCTTTCCCGCCTAGAATATTTAAAATTTCATTTTCATAAAATTGTCTACTTGCTCAAAGGATGAACTTTCTACAAATATCTTGCAAAACCATCAACACCACCATAAAAGCAATGTCTTGCCCAATGATATCATTTTCTTTATCGTGAGAAATAGAAGCACAAAATTCAAGAGAAGGAGTGGAAAAGCTCGGGGCCTGTTCTCTTTATCATTTTTATTCCATTTTCTATTTTCGATTTTTTAAAATAGTGAAAACGCGTTCTCTTTCCCATTTTCGAAAACGCATTTTTGAAAACAAGTAAAAAATTTATAAAGAAAACTCAAAATAACAAATTTGTCATTTTGGGTGTTTACAGGTGTTTAAAAAAAATTCAAAATGCCAAAAAGAACACATTTTCAACAATCTCAAAATGGACACACAAAACACAAAATGAATTTAAAACACAAAACACAAAACTGAAACACAAAGAGAACAGTTACTTAGGGACTCAAGTTTGCACGATTCAACAAAGGTTGAGGGAGCAATGGGCTTAAACGATTAGACGGTCGCATTTAGTCTGGGTTGGGTTTTAGCTATGGTGTTGGTGAGGTCGTCAAGGTTGTTCTTAGCTTAAAAATTCGTCTCCAAAATCGACAATGGCTAAATGAAAATTCCTTCCAATTTTAACCCCCAATCGGTTCAAATAGTCTTTCATGCTAGATTTGAATTTATTACATAAGTATGGATAGCTACAAATAGTGGGGTTGGATGAGTTATTTTTTAATATGGAGTTTGGGCTAATTGTGGAATTTTTTTCAAGATTCATGAAGAGTCGATTCGAGTATTGATTAGAGTCAGTTGGTCTAATTTTAATGGGATAATTAGGTTAGTTACGGTAAAAAAAAAAAGAAGTAATTAGAATAATACACTTAAACTTAATTATATATCTAATTACAGTATTAATTAAGCCGTGCTCAAATCCATCTGGAAACACAGGTGGATAAACCATTCCCTCCTGACTAAATTTTTTCTCTCCTTAAAAATTTTATTATTAAAATATTTTCGTTTGATATTGTATTTTACGCCACAGTTATCCATTTTAAGAGATTCAAAAATTTGTTAGAAGCTTGCAACGCGATCCTGGTAAATATGTTATGGACGATATTTAAAAATAAAAAATTATCTTACATAAATTATTAAATGTAAAACTATGATTATTAATTTTTCTTTTTATTTTTTCCTAATCGATATCAATGTAAAAATTTATGAAGTTTAAACCATGATTATTAAGTTCATTTCTTGTGGCCATTTTTGACTTGTAATTATGAATTAATCATTTAGTAATTTTAAATTCGAAAGATGTAATACAAAATGTGTCGTGATTACTTCGATAAGATAACAAAAACCCCACTCAAAGAGTGAAGAAACATAGTCATTTAATAAATCAAAAAAACAAATTCTAAAACAAGTGACATTTATGTCTTTTTTTTTTAATTTCTGCTTTTTTATTGTTTGTCGCTTTTTCTTTTTTTGAAACCGTGACACTTTTTTTTAGTGTATATTATTTTTTTGAGTGTTTGTCACTTTTTAATCTCACTTTTTTTTTAAAATTTCGTCATTTTTTAGTGTGTGTCAAATTTTTATTATTATGTTTTGTCACTTTTTTGAGTTTTATCATTTTTTTTAATTTCTATTATTTTTATGATTGTTCGTCTCTTTTTTTTAAGAAAAATTCTGTCACTTTTATTGGATGTGTGTCACTTTTTTGAATTTTTATTATTTTTTTGAGAGTGTGTCACTTTTTATTATTGTTTGTTGTTTTTTTTATTTTCGTCACTTATTTTGAATTTGTATCGCTTTTTTTAGAGTACGTAACTTTTTGAATTTCTGTCACTTTTTAATTTTTTCTCACTTGTTTTGAATTTGTATCTTTCTTTGAGAGTATATCACTTTTTGAATTTCTATAATTTTTTAAGTGTTTTCACTTGTTTTGAGTTTGTATCATTTTTTTGAGCGTCACTTTTTTTTTTTTTTGTTACTTTTTGAGTATTTTTCACTTTTTTAAATATAAATTATAGTTGTAAATAAGTAATCTAGCACAACAACAAAAGTTATAAATAAGTTCTTTATTTACTTTATTGTCAAAATAATTAAATTTTTACTTGTAAAAATTAAAATACCAACGCATCTAAACATGTTCTTAAAAAAATTAGAATAGTTTGTTGGGCCACAATTTTCAAGAGTTGCAATAGAACTGGTCGGTCTTGAATACAGTGTATAGGAAAAAAATGACAGTATTTTTTACTTGAAAATAACATTTAGCATGATTTTTCTAAATGCCCCAATTTTATGGGTATTCATGTAATTACCCCAATTTTAATCATCTAAGGACTAGCCCAATACTTGGAGCAAGGAATTATTGTTCAGGTCTAACTTGGACCATTTTGCCACCTGCAATTTAGCCACCGTTTGACAAATTTATAAAAATTTATAAAAATGAATAATAGCGAGTCTTATGAAATATATGGATTATTAGTATCTATGAATGAGTGATTGAAATTCATAAACTATCTTTATAAATTTGGATCATTAACACAAACATGAAGCCAAATTTCATAACCAAAAACTTAACACAAACTCGATTAAAATTAGATTTTTCGTAGATTTTGATAAAAGTTGTTAATAAAATATGTGGTTAAAAAGTTTTGAGACCATAAAATGTGTTGTTAAAATTAATTGTAGACTAATTAGATTAAAATTTGAATTTTAAGTGCTACCAAACAGGGGCATAATATTAAAAAAGAAAATAGATCATTTCATCAATGCCTAACAGTTGGTCTGGACATGGCATCATAGACTAACAAATCTTCACCTTGATGCCAGTGTTCACACTAGAAGAGTGTTACATCACTTCTCAAGCCATTATAGTATTAGCTTCCTAGCATTCCCAATTAGCGCCAATTCAATACCTGCACAGAACCAAAATTAAATAGCATCAATGTTTAATAATTGCAAACAAGACATAAACTTGTTTAAAGGCTACTTGATTCCCAAATTGGATGGATTGTACTGAGTAGGATTTTTCTCAAGAAGTAATACTTCTTTAGAAATTACATCTTTCAAAAAATGCAAGTTAATATCAATATATTGGGTGGATTTTTACACCAGTGTATTGTACTTTGGCTATCAAATATATCACTAAAAGTTCTTTAAGTTCATTTATTTCAGTCAGCAAACCTTAAATCCATAAAGCTTCCTTTATGACTTCAGTAGTAACCACATATTCAGCATCAGTAGTAAATAGAGCAACAATTTGTTGAAGTTGGGATTTCCAACTAATACAAATACCACGTAAAGTAAACGTGTATGTAGCTGTGGATTTCCTATTATCCCTAATCCTAGCAAAATCAACATCTACGTATCCATTTAGTACAACACCCTCATTACAGGCTTTAAAACATAATCCTAGTTATGAGATCCCTTCAAGTATATCAAGAACCATTTTAAAGCAGTCCAATGTTCAGGGTTAGGATTGGCCATAAACATGCTCAGGGTACTAATAGTATGAGCCACATATGGCCTAGTGTATATCATAGTGTACATGACAGATCTCACAACATTTGCATAGGGTACTTTTTCCATATACTTAATATTAGAGTCATCTATAGGGCATAATTTTTTACTTAATTTCAAATGATTAGTGAATGTAAGGTAACAGATTTGGATTCATGAATGACAAATTTTGACGACACATTTCCACATAAGATGTTTGTTCCAAAAACAATTATCTTTTTTGCCTATTCCTTATAATATCCATGCCTAAGATCCTTCTAGCATGACCTAAATCTTTCATTTCAAATTCAGAATTCAAAGATCTTTTAATAGCATGGATGTATTTAATGTCATGTCCAATAAATAATAAAATATCCACATACAACAATAGGTACACAATCACAGCATCTTCATTATTTCTTTTCAAATATAGACAGTGGTTAAAAGAGCTTCTAATAAAGCCAATCAAAGATAAAAAAAAGTATCAAACATTTTGTACCATTATTTAAGAAATTATTTTAAACCATACAAAGATATTTTTAATACAGAGACATGACCAGGTTTATGTCATTGTATCTCAGTGCTCCCTTTTCTTAAACAAAAAATCATGTTTACGATTTTAGAAAAACAAAAAAACTTTGAAAAAAAAGGGAATTTCAAGATCACTGCAACAATACCAAATAACAAGAATTGTGATTAATCACAAGTACAAGTGCAACTTTTAAATTGTTATATGAAAATTAATAAAAAAAAATCGCATGCTTCACTAGAATAAGAGTAATGTACAAGTTATCACAACAGGCTAGAACCAAACCAATACCCAAGTTCATTAGGATTCCATGAGACTCAAGTTCTCAGGTCAAGGCTCAATTCGAGTACAAATCTGATAATAACTCAAAGACCAAGATTACCCAAGAATACAGGACAAAATATCATATACTAACTTAAACACAGTTATCACTAAAAAAAGACTTCAAGAAATATCAAGTTCGAAACAAGAAATACAAAGCTAGGGCTAAGAAAGATACAAACCAGAATGATAGTCCTAAAATATGACCACCGAAACATTTTGCCTTACTAATGATCACACACGAGTATCAAGTAGGTTAAAGTTTTTCACGCCCAAAACCCAGATCAAAGTTTTCACTTCAAGAAAAAAAAAGTTCCTATACAAATCGTTTTACTAGTACCAAGATCCACACCAAAGACCACCAGATCTAGAAAAGTATAGACATAGGGTTTTGACAAATTTCATATCAAACCAAATTTATCACCTGAAATTAATTTTTTTAGTGACAGAAACTCGATGGAAGCCCCTTTACATACTAACGCATGCTCCAATACTGCTATTAATATAGATTTCAAATACAGAAAACACAAAATCAAAAGATTACATATAAAACACTTCTAATCTAAACCAACAGGCATCAAGACTTCTTCAATCTTAAACTCAGTCAATTTTACCCGTCCGTGTCTTCAAAGAGGCACCAAACAACTCAAACCCTCACCAACCAGACGCGAATGGAGTTACTTCAATGGACCAAAAGAACCTACACCACATCAATCGTCCTACTCACACAAAGAGATCAGATAAATTTTTTTCTCACTCAAAAAAACAGTTCCACTCAAAAAAACAGTTCATCTACCCAGATGTTGAAGATGATAAAAAGAGAAGACTAAAAATAGGGTTCAGATGAATATTCTAGGTAACGGGTGCACACAGAAGAATGACCTAACTCCATAAGGGCAAGAGGGAAGTATATTTTTCTACAACATACTCGAAACCAAAAAACCTAGAAAATTTTGTAATAAGAGGTTAATTTGTAATCTCAATAAGCTTGACCTAACTCCATCAAGTTCAATGGAAATCCTACTGGAATTGTATCTAAATATACCAGCAGTCAATAAGAGGTTAATTTGTAATCTCAATAAGCTTGACCGAAGTTTTTGGTTATGTAAGAAAATAGTTCGTGTTTTTTTCATTGTGTTTATAGTTTATACATAAATATATCAAATAAAGGCCTAAATGGAGAAGCATGTTAAGGTCGAAATGAAAGAGTAAATATATTAGTCCAAGAAGAATTCAAGCCCAACATGAAGTATAGTGTACTTCAAGACCATTTTCAAATGGAGTAAAAGAAACAATTTTTTAATTGTTGACGAAGAGACATACTTCGTTAATTTATGCAAGCATTTTTGGGATGTGGACTAAAATGAATATGGAAAGAAGTATATATCTTCTTTTAATATAAAATCATTACAATGTACACAAAAAATTAAATTCTCGACTAAGCATGGTAAGACAACAAGGGTAGATCGGACTAAGTAATATGTATAGAGACAAGCAAGTTGGAGTGAGGTGGAGTGGGAAGAATCTAGAAACGTCGTTGAATTAGTAATATGCATAATATATATAGAGCGGGAAGGATGGAGCGAGGTGTGGAGTAGTTGGGTATGTATAAATTTTCACATTAAAAAAATAATTATCACCTGATTTTTTAAGAAAAAATAATTAGTGTCTGGTTAATGAAATTGATTTGGAAAACACAGCTTCTCTTAATTTTCTCTTGATTTAATTCTATAATTTCCAATCATTATGACACTCTTATTATTGTAATAATTTGCTGATCTCTTGATTTTCCTCCTTATAAATAAACCTAGCTAGGACTCCTAAGAATTATTATTTTGGAACATTAATCTATATTTGGATTGCGACAACATGAAGTGATTTATTAAAGAATACATCATTCATAGTTTGGATCGATCCTACGTGTCCAATTACTCAACAAATTATAATTTTAGGAACTCAGATTGTGGAGAGAAAATTGAAATCAAATAAAAGATGACCTTAATTTCCTTTCCATGCTTGCATTTCGGTCAATCAGGTTGATTGTTATACACAGGGGCAGAACTCAAGAAGGAAGTTCAGTGGGAGTGAAACCAAAAAACCTTGAAAAAAAACTGAAAACCTAAAAAAATCTGGACAAAAAACTTAAAATTATCTGAAAATCGAAAGAAAATCGGGAAATCTAAAAATTGAGTGGGGGCGGCGGCCCCGACTGGTCCTCAAGTAGGTCCGCCCTAGTTATACATAATTTATTTAATATCACTAACATATAGAAAGGAGTAATGCTACGAAGGTTCAATGGAGTTACAATTCCAATTTAAGTGATGCTAAATTATATGTAATTTCACATATCATTTAATAGCACATTAACGGCACCTAAATTGAGGTTATTACCCTAGTAGGCTTCAATTAAAATCTCTTTTTCCTGTACATTAATGAAAGTTTTATGTGCATTAATGAAAGTTGGAAAATTTAATAGAATGTCTAACAATTTCGACGTCTAAGAAACTAATTGAACATTATCAAAATCAATTATTAATTTTCTTTGTTAAGGATTTTTTATATAACAGTCCATGATACTCCTGGAGTTAACAAGATATCGGGTGGTCCATTTTAGAACCATGTACAGAAAAATGGATGGACAGAGACAGTAGAAATCACATTAGAAAGATAATTTATAGCAGCATACCCTAAAAGCTTCACAAAGCTTATCTAAGAAATTTTTTGTCTTAATGCACATCAATGTATGGCTATATTTTACACAAAGAAGAAGCCAATTGACAATTTGACTGTAATTAAAAAAAAAAATGGAAGAAGAAGAGGAGGAGGAAGAAGAAGAAGAAGAAGATCTCATCTCTACTCCATGCATTATGTTATTGTCACTATATGCAATTAATTTTCAAATATATTTGAATAATCCAACCCGAGAGTGTGAAGAGACATCATTACAATGTGATTTTAGTGCAAGTATTATTCTTTTCTCTATATCGAAGTTCATATTTTGTCAAACGGTTCGAATGAGACTTTATTTTCGATATCCAAGAACAATTAAACAAAACATTCAAAATTTGATTGAAAGATCAACATTCATTTATAGAAGCTATAGTGTTAGTTCAAATATTTTGACTTTTATAGGGAAGTGCTTAAATTTGGCTTTTTAATTTGTCTATACACCATTAGAGCAAAAAATAAAAATAAAAAGCACATAAGTTGCTGAAAACCTAACTGCTAATGTTTGGTATAAAGACTTTTCATTAGCCTCTCCACTAATGAAATGCCGTTACTCTATCTATGTCTTGTCCATTCAAAGTTGTTCTAGCTAGACAACATAGTTTCCTACATGCAAATAATAAGCCGATAAGTGTGTTTACTCTTAAATGTGGTTAATATTGATTGTTTGGACAAATTTCTTCTCATATTAATGTATATTGTGTTTATAAGTTAAACTCCAAATTTGAATATGATTGGTAAAAAAGAAGTGATTTGGAACATAATATGATCAAAAGATGCGAATAAGGAACCTACGCTGGGAGCATGCGAGAGAACTTTTGATACACATAAGGAACCTACACTGGGAGCATGCGAGAGAACTTTTGATACACATATCTTCATAGGGTAGTTAATATATCACTAGAAAGATAATTGAATTTGGAGTTCCATGCAAAAAATGGATCGTAGTTTAAAGTTTTGAATAAAAAATTACGCACGTTTAAAGCTCAGGGGACAAACCTATTACATTTCACACTTGAGTAGAAAGTCAAATTGTTAATTTGTGTATTTTTGTTACTCGTTTTCTTAACAAAACCTTGTCATCACTTTAGTTTTAGTAAAACCTTGTCATTACTCCTTATTTTTTTCAACTAGGAGTTAAGTTTAGTGAATTTGATAATGGGTAGAATAATTCTCGTGGGAAAGATATTCTATTGATGTCGTACATTTACGATTTTTACCGAATAATTTTTTATCAATTTTTTCTCGAATAATCGATAATGAAGTCTGAATCACGATGGACGTCAATTGTAACCAAAACGCTCTAGTTTCATGTTTGTTATTGGACACAACTATTTTATCCAATGAACCCTTGTATTTTTCCTCGCGTTTCTTCAAAAAACGATTGGTTTTTATATAAAAGGCCTAATATCATCTTTAAATTATAATGGAAAACACAAAATGACTGTTCCTAAATAATTTAAACGACCAAGATTTAGCAAACTCAAAGAATTAACAAATTTGTCAAATGTATATCAAAGGCAATCGATGTTCTTTTTCTTTAACTAATTTTAATGTATGATGAAATGGAAGAATTGATAAGATTTTTCATATGATAAGTAAAGTTTCAGAGTTCTTTTTGTATCACTTTGTATATGTCGATTTCGACTTATTGAAAAGAAGCAAAAATTGTTTTTGAAGATAAAAATAAAAAATAAAAATGAAAGATGAATTGGTTAGTTTTGTCTCGTGTCGATTATAAAGTTCACGTTTTTTTTCCCTTCTCTTTTCATTATCACTTTGCCTGACCAAAAATTCAAAGCTAAGCGGGGAGAAAATGAAATTCTCAAATAAAGTAACTTTGCATTGCCCAAATGAACAAAATAATGTGTTGTCAAGTGTCAACTTCAATCCACCATCAAAGAGAGAAACAAAAACAAAAACAAAAACCGTGAGATTTAAAATTTTAAAGCCCTTTCAAGTACCATGCAAAATTTAAAATTGAGTACCATGAGATTTAAACCGTGATTTATCATTTTTTTTTTCTTTTGCATCAATATATCTACTTATTTACTGTCCGAGGGATCAACAAAAAGCTTGTTGAATGCAATACATAAAATCGGATCGAACTCAGTACTAAATATTTAGGCGTGAATTAGTTAAGAATATACAATGATATTCTCAATTATACTTTTACATTTAAGATATGTTTAATATGTTGAATATAAATGAGCACATCTAAAGTGAGAAAATTTTAATTACTTTTTTATTTAGAACCTATTTGAGTACTTTTTTTTTAAATGCATATTGAAATAGTAAATTGATGGAGAATGTATGGTTAAAAAATAAGGAAAAGTTTTAGATTTACGTGTAATAAAATTTTATTGGAAAATATGTGGTTAAAAAGAATAAAGACAGTAAAATACATTTTTAAAATAATGGGGGATCAAACAAGGACTTAATATGGAAAAATAGTGTGTCGCTCATCTTATTTAGCAAGTTATTAAGACGCAAATGACTAGAGATGATGATCTTATAGGTTAGGACTCTATTCGAATTTTAGATTTTTCTTCAATTAAATTTGTTGACGTTAAAAACCCAGTAATCAATTTTGTCAACTTAAATGAGTATTAGGATGAGGGATAGCTGGAATAGTAAAATAATGAATTTATTGATTTTTTACATTCGTAAGTATGATAATACAAATGAGGAAGGTAAGGATCTCGTGGTCCATCAAATGAACCACTTCTTTCCATTTATAGCTGAATTTTGGCAAGTCGGCCGGCATAATCATGTTGTCAACAATGCATTCTAACGTTAGCTACAGTGTTCTTTCTTGTTGAATGTGCCAAATTGTTCGTCTATGGAGATTTTTCATTAGAAACTCTAGTAGAGGTGATGATATCATCCTATCAAATCAATAATCATGATTTTTTTTTTTTATCGTGGCGGAGCTCAATGAGTTGAAGAATGGGTGGAACCAAGCTGTTTTTGGAAACGAGGTGAAACTGAATTTGTTGATTAAGGGCTTTTATTAGGGATGTTATTGTAGCCCACCTATGATTAGAAATTCGATATCAACAAAATAAAATGGAAATAAAAAGAAGCAAAGGTGAATTTATTTTTAATAAGACTTAGATCAAGTTGATCGATTGAGTATAGTTCTTGATTGTGTGACCCACCCTACTGCTACTACTATTATTATTATTATTATTCCATGAGAATATTATTTTGAGCCGCAGAGACACCTCACAAATTAACATTGGACATGTCCTCAACTAAACAATAATTCATAATCATAAATTGACAAGAGAATCTCAAAAAGAAAATAGAAATTTAACTTAAAATAATTATAAAATTCTTGATGACCCCACTTATTATAGACATGACATGTGATGTTTAACTTCTAAAGAAAATTACGTAAACCTTTTCTAAAATTATTGGTTACATTTCATTATTTTAAGGAAGTTATGTTTTCCTTCTTTTTCTCAACAAGTGATTTCATTTTAATAATATTTTAGTCAAAAGTGACTTTGATTTTTTAAGGATGAAAATATTGATTAAAAATTGTAAAATACTATACCATTCGTCTTACTGAATAAGCTATTCGTACATGCATAGTTGAAAATGGAGATCTTAAAGACTTTATAATAGGAGTGGGTTTAGATTTGTTCGTATTTGCGAATTGATTATAGACTAAAATGAGAAAAAACAAATCCATTTTTAATAAAACTAGATCAATTTATTTAACGAGTCGAGTCGAGTCGAGTTCTCCATTATTCTGTCCACCCAACTTTCCACCTACCAATTTAGCACTTTAGTTTATTCCATGGGAATATTACTTTATTAAAGTTGGACGTGATCTTAATTTAAACAATAACCTTAGACTGATACATTGACAAAGGAATCTCTCAAAGAATAAAAAATATAGGGGTGTAAATTTGGCTCGCCAGCTCGGACGACTCGTGTCTCGGCCTGGGAAAAGCCTTAGCCGGCCCGACTGATGGCTCGGAAGAATCGAATCAAGGCTCGGGCTTAGTCCCATTTTGTGGCATCGGCTCGAGCCAGAGCGAGCCATTTTTGACCCTTAACAAACCGAGAATTATATTTAAAAAATTGAATAAAAAGATAGCACTGCTGCTTGTGTAGACAACTAAGTAACTACTTGTTAAGGCAGCATCGTGAGGCAGCTACATGTGTTGCTGCCTGGTAGTCTCAACCTCACTATCCTACCTTAACAGGCAGCTACGTGTGCTGCTGCTTGCTAGTCTGTTAAGGTAGCAATAGTTGCTTTGACCTGTATTCAAAATTTCAAATTTGAAAAAAACAAAAAAATTGTCATGAATTTTTTTTTTTAATAAAAAAGCGAGCCAGCTCACTAAGGCTCGGGTTGAACCTAGATTTTTTGGTCAAGGAAAAGCTCAGCTCGACTCGAGCCAAAAAAAGTACGAACCATTTTTATTCGAGTCGAGATCGAGTTTTGAGTTTTGCGAATCGACTCGTTGACATCCTTAAAAGAAAATTAACTTTTTAAACACAAATAATGAAATTACTTAGTGATGACCCTACTCTATTAAAAGTCTTGTAACGTGTTAACTTCTAATATGACCAATCAATTTTCATTGAAAAGTCTCTTTTCATGTATTCTATAGTCACTTTGATACTATGGGGGCCTCTTCTATAAAATGGACTTGCGTAAATTGAGAGGTGTGGGGAGAATTATGGGGAGGTTATTGGTTAATATAACAACTTGTTCAAACTGTCTTATTTCATTTTTTGGGTTCGTGTTCACCAATAGTTGTTGACATGTACTACTATTGAGCTTGACTAGCCATTAGACTACATTCGTTTAATTTTAAAAAGTTTGTTTGACATGATCCGATATGTGATTGACCTTTTCTAGCCTAGCTAGGGGTCCATCTCCCCCTTATTTATGCTTGGAGGCCAGCTCAATGGAATGTGAAACATGCCTTCAATTTGTGTTTTTCCTCACATTTTTATATACATTTGTAAATTCCTCACCGACTAGAAAACTTTCTTGTTTGCATTGAAAATGTGAGGATAAGAAAAACATTGTATGCAATGCCATGATTACCAAAAATTACTCACAGACAATTTCTTCTACAAAAAAATAGATAAAGAACGAGAGTTTAAATAAATGAACTAAATATTAATTCCACAATTCAGATTAGAAAAAAACTGTTTCAACGAGATAGAGAAGTTCATTATGAGCCTATTCGCGAATGGCTAATGTCCTTGGCCCGACTTATGTTTAACCTACAATTAAGCTTAAGGATCAATTTTTTTGCAAATTAAGTAACTTGGATCGCCAAAAAGATTTCTTCATTTTGTAAACAGGTCTACAATTTTTCGTGTAGAGCAATGATTGCACATGTTACACATACATTATGCAATAAGCCATTACAACACTACTGTTGTCGAAAATACGACTAACCCAATCGAAAGAATACAGGAAATAAAATGAATAATAAAATAAATAAATAAACAAAAATGCAGTAGATGAAGCGAGGTATGCCAAAGCAAATCT
>CAIGRP010103869.1:0-30073 GCA_903798385.1 Fraxinus cuspidata | reverse complement strand
GAACTAAGGTCTCATCAATTATCAAAACATGTGTTAAGACGGGATTATCTTATTGGAAAGATAATACAATGAAATAACGTAAGAAAGAACGAATTTCCACAAGTTATTAAATTGCAGATCCACTGACAAAGAGTTGTCGCCGCATCAACATAATCGCTATGTAGACTCTTATGTTATAAGATACACAAGTGATTGGATCTAGTGTAAGTGGGAGTTTGTAAATGTTATGCCCTAAATCCAATCAACTTTGAAGCATAAATACTTTTAATATATATTTTTAATATATATTATCAATGCGTATTTATGACAATATCTATTATTTAATTAAATTAATATTCTAATAAATTAAAGAATAGAATCCATAGATTCAAGTCTTGGTGATTTGTTAATTACAATGAGTTGTGATTGTGAGATACAAATTACATATGACTAAATCTTAAATCGTCCGTGGTCGAAGTAATAACGAGATACGAATATCGTTATTACGGATAGACAATCACGTATGTCATTTCTTACTTGTAAAGTAAGTAGCTGATCTCACAACTTAAAGTGTGGTGACACTTGAATGAACGCGTGGATGTTTTGTTATAGAACAAAACATTGGAGACCCGCTGGAGAGATTCCACATGGATAACTATCTGAGTGTCAGTGGTTAATCTCTAACGTTAGGTAGTGGAATTTGTCATTTGACTTGAGATCGTCATGGTGCCTTATATGAGGACAGTCATACTTTGGTGATGTTGGATGTTGCCCTGCCCAGGGTCGCTAATACAGTATCGTTCGGGTACGTTAAGAATCATATGAAGGTTGCGAATGATCAATAGATGATTCATCACTCTTAGATAGTAAGAGATTATGATTCACATTTTATCTAGTTAAGTTGATAATGAATCATTGGCCAATGTGAACTCATAAGTCAAAAATGAGTTTTCGAGGTACATTGACCTAACGGTGGGATAAAAGACATGATCGATAAACGAGATTGACACATATCCATATCTCGTAATTAATCGGATCATATTCACGAAAGGATTATAATTTCACGGTAAATGAACAAGTTTGATTTTGTCACACCACGTAACATTTCCCGTCATATATATTGCCCTGACACATTGTTAGATGTCAATCTGGGATGACAAATGTGAATTGATGATAAATTAAAATGGGTGTTTTAATTTATCGATTTTGATTAGATCAAAATAATAATTCACATCGTTAGGTATCGTGACTGGAACCTAATATGTCACACACAAAAGAGAACCAGAAGAATGAAATTTACCAATTAATGAATCATTAAGTCTTGGATAATTAATTAATTGAGTTGCTTATTAATAAATTCATGGACCAGTAATTAATTTGATTAATTAAATATTATTTTAATTTATCGATTTTGATTAGATCAAAATAATAATTCACGTCGTTAGATATCGTGATTGAGAACCTAATGAGTCACACACAAAAGAGAACCAGAAGAATGAAATTTACCAATTAATGAATCATTAAGTCTTGGATAATTAATTAATTGAGTTGCTTATTAATAAATTCATGGACCAGTAATTAATTTGATTAATTAAATATTGGACCAAATTAAGTTTAAGAGACGGGTCAAGCCCGCTTGGATTTATATTAATAGGCTGCTAGAGTTTGAAAACAGTATTGAAATAATTCATTATTTTTGTTAGCACAATAAAATAAAACTCTAGTCTTCATTCTTGTTCTCTGTGTGTATCACCATTGGAGGCTGGACAATTGGACAGTTTGAGTTGCAGATCGTGATCATTTGAGTTCGAGAATTAGCAAAGAAGTTTGTAGAATTCATCAAAGGTATTATTCTAAACACGGTTTCTATTTAAACACAAAGCAGATTCGTGGTGGGAATTAAAAATTGTTTTATTTTCCGCTATGCATGATGAAGTCAATTCCCTACAGTATTATTTTCCAATAAGGCAGCATATTCTTAGTCCATGGCAATCCTCCAATCATCAAAAATCACGCTTGGGAAAAAGTTTTGGTCTTAATGAGTGAAAATGTTTTGCTGAGAGCAACCAAAGGATATTTGGTGGAGTAGAAGGAGATATATTCAGGGAAGGTTTTGGGATGAAGGGAACCAGTTTGGAAACGTGTAATCATGCATGTTGCATATAGATCATTCGGAGAAGGTGGGATTGAGTTAATTTCGGGTGGCATGCATGTAGAAGATAGAATTTCTTAGAGATTTTCAATGATAGCAAGTGGAGGTGTATGATTAATATTAAAAATGGAATGAGGAGAGTGATTTGAGGGAGAGTTTTGATTGCATAAAGAATCATGGGTGGTACCGTGTTTTGGGAAGTTGATAAAGAAGGTTGAGGAGGAATTAAAAGGGCTGCTATTTTGGAATGAAAGAGTACATATTGCTGTGATTTGTTGATTAGAAAAGGAAGTAGAGGATGATGCTACGGGGTTGGAAGGAATATATTGGAGAGATGCCAAGCGAATTGGAAGGCTGATTTGGTGAAAAATAAAGTAGATCACGTGGGGATGAGCTAGAGGGAAGAGAGGCATCCAACTTTCTCTATGCAAGAAATAAGTTTTCATCAAACACCACATGTCGTGACAAGTAGACCTTTTTTGGAGCGGTGTTTACCTAGTACGCACTCACAGTGGTCGAGCTTTCGCCCCTTCGGAGTGGTCGGGGTTCCGCTAATGAGTAGTGGCTGCGAGTTCATACGTCAACAAAAAGTAGACCTTTTTGGAGATTGGGTCAAGACAACAGTATTCATTATGATTAGAAGATTATCCCAAGAAATGCATTGCTTGCTTCAAAAAGCAAGTTTTGTAGCTGTGTATGGCCTTAGCAAATGCTAGCAGACAAACCCAAAGGTCCTATAACGGCACTCAATCAGTGGCAGTGGGTAATGGTAATGGACTCACAATCCAGAACACAAGTTCTTTCTCTCTAAACAGTCCACAATCAACATTCCATTTTAACAAAGTTTTACATTGTCGTGACATCATGACCAACCTATTATCCATTAATCAGTTTTGCATTGATAATGATTGTTTTTCATTCAAATGGATTCTGTTATTTGGTCAAGGACAACAAAACACTTCTGGAAGGACCGAGTGAATGCAGCCTCTATCCTGTGCGTATAAAAACACAATAAATCAATGGCGTGCACAAATAGCCTTTTTTGGCGTCAAAACTTTCCTTAGATGTGTGGCATGCAAAATTAGGTCATCCTTCAGATAAAATTACAAAGCGAACTATTGCTTCTTTCAAGCTTCCTCTTCATGGGTCGGTCTCTCAAGATTTTTTGTGTCCAGCCTGTTAGTTGGGAAAAGGAAAAAAATTACTTTCAATGATTCGGATAGAGTTTCTCTAGGTTCTTTAAAAATTATTCACTCTGATGTATGGGTATTCCCTACTAAATCTCAGGGTGATTATCTCTATTATGTAATTTTTATTAACGACTACTCTAGACTTTCATGGTTGTATCTTATATTCCATAAATCGAATATTTTTCCTTGCTTTGCCAAATTCGAATTATTAGTTGAAAATTTATTTTCATGCAAAATTAAACAATTCCAAAATGATAATGGCGATGAATATACTTCTCACAAATTTGTCACTTTCCTCAACTTTAATGGTATTCACTACCATTTGACTTGCCCTTGTATATCCTATCAAAATGGGATTGTTGAGTTAAAACACCGTCATATCATGAAAAATTGGGCTCTCTCTTTTAGCTCAATCCAAGCTTCCTTCTTCATTTTAGGGTAGATGCCAAAGAAAGTTCGTGTGGTCAATCTGCATTCTTCCATTACGTTGACAATTGGAACATCTCATCTCTCACCCATTTAAACAAATTGTGCCCATATTGATTGAAAAAAATGAATTAAGTCTACATGGGATAGACGTCCTCAATATCTAAGCCTCTCTTTGACAAATTCATAAATGGTTTGTAAATATGAATAATAAGAAGAATAATAGTGATTCCAACTAAAAAGGTGAATAATAATGAAAAATAATATATAGTTAATAATTGATTTTGACTAAATTGCTTGTGAAACGGAGGTTAAAGTGGCTTGTGGAGACCGCGGTTGGATATGGTGGAGGCAGTGGTATAAGGGGAAAAAAATTCATAAATTAGGCTTTAAGTTTCACAAATGCAAAAATTAAGTACTTATTTATTAATTAAATATAATAATATATAATTATTGGTCATAACTTTTATTGGTCACATATTATCAAAATAATTGGTCACAAATTATTTCGATATCACAAATTAAAAATTTTATAGGTCATAATTTATTTCGTTAATCGCAGATCAAAAAACTTATAGGTCACAGTTTATCTATCGGTCACATATTTTCAAATTTTTGGTCATAAATTATCAAATTTTAATGTCACAATTTAACGGTTAGTCACAGATAATCAAATAGTTGGTCATATATACCAAAAAACCAACTCTCGATCCACCACCAATACTTGGTCACAAATCAACCAAATAGTTGTCACCAACACTCTTTATCCCGTCGCCACTGCCACTGCCACAACCACCATCACCGCCAACAATAACAACACAACACCACGACCACAACATCACCGCCTCACCACCACCATCAAACTAGATCTGAACCTACCAACCCACCACATCTGCTCCACAACTTGTCAAACACTGCACAGTGGCAAATGTCGTCGCCACGCTGCCAATACCACCGTACCCACAGCATCCAACCACACACTATCACCACCACCACCAACCAGAAGTGAACCCACCACACACAACATCTGCACCACAACTGGTCAAACACCACTACAATCAGCATCAACACCACCACCACCACCACACCCCGATGCAACACCATCACCACAACTTTACTCCGCCACTGCATACACACACCCACCACCCGTCGAGATGCTGCTGTGAACGACAGCCTCGCACCCTGCCATTCACAGCAGCGTCGCGACGTAGCCGTTCAATAACCGTTCACAAGGAGAGAGACAGGGAGAGGGGGAGGGGGAAGGAGAGAAAGTCGAGGGAGAAAGGGAGGGTACGAGAGAGAGGAAGTAAGTAATTGATAAAATTAGGGTTATTAATATTATGTTTAATAATATTATTATATTAATTAAAATATAAAATTATCTAATTTTTGAATAATTAAACTTTAAACCTAATTTTTGAAATTCAATCTTTAAACACCTGAATTTGTGTAATTTCCACGTAGTATAATTGTAGTTTCAAGCCCAGTTTTGACTCCTCTAAGTCAACGTGAAGTTGTACCATTAACGGAGAAACTACAGGAAAAAAAAAATAAAATGGGAAAAAAGTACCAAACAGGAAACAAGGATCCAGTAACGGAGAAAAAATCTGGAAAAAAAAAAAAAAACCAAAAAAAAAAGATAGCAAGTATGTATATAGCTTTTTGATCCATCCTAGTTATATAATTTCTCCTTTTTCGAGTTAATAATTTTTTTCTTTATGTAAATTTGATGGTTCATTTGCGTTGACTTGTACATAGATTGAAACGATTGAGGAATTGGTTATATTGCTTATCTACTTATCATTTAGCTTTACACTGGATGATCTTGATATAGTGCTAATAAAGAGATTTTGATTGTATGAAGTCACTCAATTGATTTTAAATTTTTTTTTTTTTAAAAATCAGTTAATTATCTTGTCGACTTTGGTACATCTTCGAATTATCAGTTTGAAATTAACAATTTTGAAAACTAGTTGATTGAATTTTTCATTACTGATGTGTGTTTTAGCTTTGGTTTTGTTATAGATGGGAGATTCAGATGATAGCGAAACCTATACCGTAGATGACGCACTTAACACTTTGGGTTTTGGAAATTTTCAAGTCTTTGTTCTAATCTATGCTGGGATGGGTTCGGCCTCGGAAGCTATGGAAATGATGCTGCTGTCTTTTGTTGGACCAGCTGTTCAGTCTACATGGGATCTCTCCTCTCATGAAGAGGGCTTGATAACTAGCATTGTTTTTGCTGGCATGTTGATTGGTGCCTATTCATGGGGCATTGTTTCAGATAACTGCGGAAGGAGGTAACATCATGACTATCTTATCCATAAGGAGCTTTGTCAATGTTTAAAAGGCGTTTAGCCTATGTGACTTGCAGAGGTGCCTTGAGGCGTAAGTGTGAAGATAGAGAAATAAAATAATTAAAAAGAATATGTATCTACTATTTGTGGTTTGTGTTTGCATTTGAAGTCTGATAAATTCAACATGGATTTTTATCAGGATTAGTATTCGCATATGTAAGCAGGAATATTATAGACTACAATGAGATAAAGTTTTATCCTTAAAATTCATGTCTGCACTAAAAATGAAAAGCATCGAGTTGTTAACTATATTTTTTTATTTATTTTTAATAAGAGAGTGTATCCATCATGCATTTTCACTTGATATACTTGTATATGGTTACACTTCTGATTCTTGTTCTGGTAATGACAATTTTTACCCACTTTGGGGTCAGAAGAAATGTAAAAGCAGAAAATTAACAGGAACAAAATTTATTGAAGCTTTTATTAATTCTCATCAGATTTTGTCCTTTAGTCTGTCCTTTTTATTTGTTGATTTTTGTTATCTGTATATACACCATTAAATGAATGAGAATCAAACACCGCAGAAGCAAACAGGTGCTTGACATTAAATTTGACTCGTTAACTCCATGTTCACAACTTTAGAATGTAATGATGAACTTAAATTATATTCATTGAAGCAAGTAATCTTTTTTCTCGTGACACAATTAAACTAGCCTTTCACCTCCTTTGCATAGACGTTTTCATGTTTTTGGCCATACATCACAAGCCTTTGGAGCCTGCTCTATGAGGGATACCTCAAGATTAACTGTTCACTAGCATTTACACTCATTTAATTCGTCCTTTTGTCTTACTAATTTGAAAGGTTTTGCTATTAAATGTGACGCACAAATGGTAAGAGACAGAATGGTAAAGTCAAATAGGGAGAAAGGGAGAAGCAAAATTGGAGAATTAGTAATAGAAATTTCAATATTTGTGAATATGATAAGTAAACGTCTTAATAATTCATCAATTGTAGTCCTATTTATATGTAGAAATACTTCTCAGAGAGTGCTACAGAACTTGCTGTTATCAGTCTGGAATTTATATATCCTTCATTAAAGTTTTCATAGAGTTGAAGTGGAGGATATGAGCAAACCATCTTAGTATTTCTAGATGGATTCCTTGTGCTTCTTGTGCAAGGAGAAGAACAAGGGTGTATTTGAACAGAAGGAGAAACAGTACATCACTTCAGGATAAATGCCTGTATGACAAAGCTTTTGATAAAAGTTTTAGTAGTTTTTGATAAAAGTTGATGAAACGTGGGGTTAAAAAGTTGATAAAGTTGTGTGTACATGAAATGTGTGGTTAAAATTGAAGTTTGACCAATTGTCAAACAGGGTGTATATGTTTCAACACTATATTTGGAAGATGAATGGACATTGTTGACAGAAGAAGACACTAACGTATGGAGAAAAATAGTTAACAGTTTTCTCGAACTGAATCCGAGCGTAATTGCACTTGATTTTATTTGTATGGAATGTGTAAATGCAGCCAATGAATGTCCTCTTGCAATATTGTGAAATGATAAAGCCCTTCACACATGCTTTTAAACAATTACGCCATTGCCTACTTAAGCTCTAGTAAATCTCTCAACAAACCATCTGTGATACTATGACATGATACCCAGTTATGGCAGATAATCAAGAAATTGTGGGTTTTCCCCTTTCTTTCCATGTAATTTACAGTCTAGGAGTAGCTTGATAGTATCAAAATGATGATGGTCAGCATCAAGATCAGCTTGAGGAGGCTGGTGTATAAATGGATTTAGTGATTGATTAGTTGAGTGAACTATTTTGGAATGAGTGACTATGATATATAAGTCAACCAAAAATCACACACCAAGCACCAGAAACATAGTTCAAAATGAGCTCCAAGAGATATAATTGAAGCAAAGGTGGGATATTAGGTAAAGAACATTTTGTATAATATCACCCAATAAAAATAGTCAGCAGCACCAACTTCAATAATTAATGAAATTAAGGGTTATAGTGAGACAAAGATTAGTACCTATGAAATTTATTGTAGAATGAATATCCATAAGAGGCGGCAGTAAGCAATATTTGTGTTCTAAAACAGCTTCTTCATTGAGAGAACAGGCAATTTGACAGGTGATACTATCAGAGACATTAGGGCATGGTGTAAGATTGACAGTCATGGAAGTTTATATAGCAGTTTTATATCTAGATATACATCTTTACCTGTATGTGATACTGTGATAGTATAGACAAAGTAAAATGTGGAGAAAAGTAGTAAACAATTTTCTTGAAGAGTTGAATATGTTTGATATTCCACTAGAAGTTAGTACTCTTGTTCTCCGGAATCTCTATAATCAATCTTATCTATGCCTAAATATACACCTACAATTATGGTAGATATATCATAAAAATTCAGTCTTCAAGATCGTATATGGATAGATTGTATAGAAATTTATCAACATATAGATCGATTGAAGACTAAAACTTTCATTACTATTTCTTTTTGATGAATGGACATAATTTTCATCAATATTCTAACACTACTTTTATCCCTTTGTTGAGTCCTTGGGAAATCTGTACCAATATATAGAGTAATCATAGAATTTCTGTATATGGATCTATTAATTACAATTCATGTTCAACTCAACTCAACTCAGAAAACCTGTATCACTTATATCGTGTTAGTTTTTTAACACAATATATGTTACTTATCCCTTAAATAGAGATAAAAGGGAAAAAAATAATGTATTGGAAAATCCCAAAACATGATTACACTGAAGTTCTTATTCATATTTTGTTTTTGCTGCAATGCTGTTAGTCATTCACTTGTGGAAAAATTTCCAGGCGAAGAAGTCTGCTCATGTAAAGATATGCCGCTAGACATCTCAACCTGTCCTAGATCCTATTTTTAATTGCAACATATAAATGAATTTGATTGCACAATGAGATGATTTACCCACTTCTTTTCTTTCCATGCATCTTACATTTTCTTTATACATTGATCATTTAGAAGGTATATGAATTAAATTGTATTGTGTGCTTTTTATTTTCATCTTCTGTATCTTTTGTCAATCAGGAAAGGATTTCTCATTACAGCAATGGTTACTGCTGCAGCTGGTTTTTTAAGTGCTTTTGCCCCAAATTTTACTTTGCTGATTATTCTCCGAGGTTTGGTTGGTGTTGGCTTAGGAGGTGGGCCTGTGCTTTCTTCCTGGTTTCTCGAATTCATTCCTTCTCCAAATAGAGGTACTTGGATGGTAGTGTTTTCGGCTTTTTGGACTCTGGGCACCATTCTTGAGGCTTCTCTTGCTTGGGTATGGCCAGAAACTCTACTTTCATTATTGTTGTTTTTAAATGTAGCTTATCAAGTTAATTATATTTGTTGTTTAAATGTTAACTTTCAACTACTGGTGAAAAAAATTTCTCTTGCTGCCAGTACTAGGAGATGATTTGCCGAGACGTGTTTCTATTCATTGATTTTCAGTCATAGAAGAATGTAATAACTCATTTTTTGTTTCAAGTACTTGCTAATTTGTTCGCACAATGTTTGTGCATCCCCAATGACATTATGATATACAACTTTGAAATTGGGTACTGTCATGGGCACTCAATCTACGTGTTTTTATATTTTGCACGTTTGTATTAATTATATATATAGTATTAGGAATTCGTAGATAAAAACTTTAAACACAATGTTGATTTAGTTTCTAAACTACTAATGCAGTAAACATGTTCCTTTTTCTAAGTCTGGTTGACGGTAGGTTGGTGTATGTTATTCATTGATGATATTGTTTTAGTTGATGGAACTAAAAGGAAGTTAAAATTTTAGAGGTGTCCTTGGAAATGTAAGGGTGCATTGGTACACCGGATTAAATCATATACAGGATAAATATTACCCAAGCCAGTATATGGTGTTGGGATTATCTGGATTAAATTAACCTGAGGAGAGTGTTAAAGGCTAATTGTTCTAATTGTAAAAAGGCTTTAGCTATAAAGTCATTTTCCTCTCAACATTATCTTTCACACAAATCTTCAAGAACTTTTTTTGAATTATTAATATTTACCATTTCTACACAAACGGAGGCCTTTGCAATGAACAGTAGGTGTATATATGGGAGGTGTGACCACCGCCCTTAACGCGGATGCTCATGTCCACTCCAGTGACATGTTGGCAGCCAAGGAGAATAAATGGTTCAAATGCCTTGTATCAAAGGATCTTCTCGCCTCCATGGTAGAGGGGGACCGGAAATAGCTTTTTCTTCTCTCTATGGTGTTGGAGTACCCTCGATTTTGGGAGAGGTTTTTCTGGGTAGCTGAATATAAAAGTTAGGGATTCCTGTTGATCTTCTTCCATTGATTGATCATTAGCTATACATCTAAGGGTTGCCCATCTCAAAATATCACATGATTGACCTTACTCTAGTACAGCTGATGGTGAGCCATCTCTGGCAGAATGTGAAGGCCATTAGGCCTTTACTCCTCTTGATTTCCCTCTTCACAAAAATATTTTTATTAGCTATAATCATTTGAGTCTTGGTACAAAATTTCTATCATGTTTCTTAACATATTGGATTTGTTTGAAATTTTGTAGTGGAAAATATTATTTATATGATTAAGAAAGATATGGATATGTAGTCGATTCTTTTACTTTTTTGTATGATGAGTTGGGTGCTTGGGACAGGCTTATGTTCATAAGAGACGTGCAATCTAGGTAGAACATGTTAGAAGAGGGAGGGTAGACCAAAACTAACAGTTTGCTATAGTTTCTAAGGATCTAGCTATTTTAGATCTTTCAGTACATGTAGTCATAAAACAAGTGAAGTGGCATCAATGGATTTATGCCATTGGCTTAATACAAGCATAGCATAATCTTTTGTTGGTGGTGGTAGGTATTGGAAAATAATGACACTTGTCTACTGTAGATAATGAGAGAACAAAGAATCCCTCTTAGATGCTCCCAATTTTCAAATGACGATGCATAGCAAATATTGTCAGTTTTTATCTCTTCCATTCTAAGCCCCTGTTCGACAACCACTATTTCAAAGCCCTTTATTCTACATACTCATTTTCAACCACACATTCACACAATAAAATATTATGCACGTAAACTCAATTTTTCTGTACTTTTTAACCACACATTCTCCAAAAATTCACTATTCAAAACATTGTTTTGAACAAATAATGGCCATCACAATTATGGTTGATCAAATTTATATTGTTTGTTTCCTTGGTTCTTCTAAAACTTCAAACTTTCCTTCTTAATTTGTTTTTGCAGTTTGTCATGCCAAAATTGGGTTGGAGATGGCTACTAGCAGTGTCGGCTCTTCCTTCGTCACTGTTGCTTTTGTTTTATTTCATGACACCTGAATCACCGAGATATTTGTGTGCGAAAGGAAGAAAAGGTGACGCACTTGCTATTTTAGAGAAAATAGCACAAGTAAATGGAAGAAAACTTCCTTCAGGCATTCTTGTTTCTGACCTCGATATTGAGCTGGGTGAGAAATGCACCGCATCAGAAGAAAAAGAGTTGATTTCACTGAGAGAAAATGATAGTGAAAATCCTGAATGTATGGATTCTCATAAGGGTGGCGTCTCTTCAGTTTTTATGCTTCTTTCACCAGAATTGATTAGGTCGACTTTACTTTTGTGGATGGTGTTTTTCGGGAATGCGTTCTCTTATTATGGGCTCGTGCTTCTGACCACAGAGTTAAACGCTGGAGATAATATGTGCACACATACAGAAGAGCAATCTAAGAATCACAAGTCCGTTAGTTACAAAGATGTTTTCATAACGAGTTTTGCAGGTATGGAATCTCTTAATTGTTTTGATCATGATAATAGACTGTATAAATATTCAAGCCTCTTTTTATTTACACATTTTGAGGGACCCGAAGTACTACCCACTTATCCATTACTCATTTCTACATGTTCATAATTTAAATTGTTTATAAACACTTCCCAAACATGCTTGTCATAGGTGTTTAATTGGATATTTTGTTTCATGGGTAAAGGCTGAAAATCATTTATATTTGATTTGCTTTAAGAGTTCCCTGGGCTCCTCCTATCAGCTGCAACAGTTGACAAACTTGGTCGTAAGATGTCGATGTCAGCTATGTTCTTCCTTTGTTCCATATTTCTGCTTCCATTGGTGTTTCATCAGCCTCAGAGCTTAACAACGGGTCTTCTCTTTGGGGCTCGCACTTGCATCACAGCGACCTTTTCAATTGTGTATATATACGCTCCTGAGGTAATAGACACACAAAAAAAAGTTCTATTAAATCAGTAAACTAGTAAATGTGGATTTCTATTTTTTATTTTTGTTTCATTTCCGAAAATTGGCAGATATATCCAACGTATTTGAGGAGCACTGGTGTTGGAGTGGCGAGCTCTGTGGGGAGAATTGGTGGAATGATATGTCCTCTCGTCTCAGTAGGTCTCATTCATGAATGTCATCAAACTGTAGCTATCTTTCTGTTTGAGTGCATTATAATTCTTTCCGGGATTAGTGTTCTGCTTTTTCCATTTGAAACAAGGGGACGTCAATTGAGAGACGATGTAGCTTGTTCAACGTGAGGAAACGTATTACTGTAATTCATTGCACGGGCAACCTACTTTTATTGTAAAATTGCTTGTGCATAATTTTATGTTAAAATCATTGTTATACTAATGACAGACGTCCAGAAAACTGGAGCTGCAATGAAGATGGACGGAAAACTGGAACTACGGTTCCCAGAATTCACCACACGAATTTTTGCCCAGAAATGTACTTGTATTATCAGATTACTTGGGTGATATTTTGTATTAAAATTTTTGTTATACTAATGAATGATTCGGAAAACAGGAGCTGCTATGCTGATTAAGACAGCTTTTATTGCAATGGACTGCTCTGCAAGTGTTAATGGTTTCATTTTGGGTTATCAAGCTCTATAAATCTTTGTTTCATAAAGTTCAAGACGGGCTAAGCTCAAAAGTGAGTTAAATTTACTTTTTAAATAAATCTTTGTTTTCAAATACGTTTGGACATGTTACCTTTATTTATTTATTTATTTTTGTTAATTGATTTGTGGCACTGCCTTGGCACAAACCAAGGATCCTCGATATAATTGGAGTCCAAATGTACTAACTCGTTTTTGTTATCACATAAATAAACTTTTTAAACTTTGACACTTCAAAATATAGTAGTAAGATGCTAAAATTTTCTAGTAGTCTTTAATAAAGTTAAGAAATGTGTTGTTGGATTTATAAAAATTTCTATAAAATATAATGTTAGAAATAAATTTGAAAAAAAAAAAGGAGTTCTAAAAAATGGGGATTGAACATGGACTTTATTGTGTCGATAATTAAGAACATAGGAAAAACATGGTGGTTCTATACTCAATTGGACTTGAACAAGGAAGAAAAAGAATGTGCATGTAACTTGTTTTTATCTCGAGTAGAATATGTTAAAGAGTGTGTTGACGTGGGGGATAGGAGTGTGCAAAAGGATGTCTTTGATTCGTTAGTATTTTTCTGTTACCTCTAGAACAGTTATAATTTATTTTTCATTTAAAAGCCTTAAAACTTTTGTAAAGAAAATAAATACTTTTTGCAAAATAATTGTTAGGCGTTTTTTATGAAAAGGGAAAGTGTAATTAGTTCTAAATTAAAAGTTTAGGGGCTGTTAGCAAATTTGACAATGCAAATTTGAAGGGATGGCAAGTAAGATTACCATATGGAATAAGAAATTCGAATCTTCTCTTTTCCTCGGGGTTTAGGATGATCGATTTGATGTGTTTTGCGTGGTGGAAACAAAAAGGATGATAAGTAGGAGCTAGCCCCTGAGTCCTATACTCACTAGGCTAAGGGTTGAGCTGAGTCAACCATCACTTGACTTCCACGCATTGGATGGATTGGGCTCTAGCTTTTGGGCCCTTCGACCCTACATAAAATAATGTGAAAATTACACCATATAGACCACTTTTTGAAAAAAAAAAAAAAGGTGCATATATACATTCATTATTTGAATTTTCCTATTTACGCTTGTTTAACAAAAATTGATTAAATTTAACCGCATTAGCTTAAGGGTAAATTTGAGAAATTTGCACCCAACATAGCCAAAATTCTAGGACTTCAATCAGAATCCCAATTTCCTTCTCTCTTTAGAATTTTCCTTTTGAATTAAGTTATATGTACATTGTTGTTTATACTCTCCTTGACATTCCTCCTTACGTGTCAAAATCTAGATAATAATGTGATAGGGTGTTGTAGAAGTTAATGGCTTTGATGGATATCATGTGGAATAGTGTTAAACTTAATGTAAATGAGAATATGCATGTAGCATGATTATTTTCCTAAAGCCACCTATTTGCTTATGTGATTTTCTAATCTATTTTTTCCTTGTTTTTTTTTCCTTGTAACTGTTCCATCAACTAAATCATGGTCAGTACAAAAAGTACATCCGTTAATATCGATTTAGAAATTAATGTGTAGCCAACACATCAAATAGGAAACTCCGTTCAAGTGGTACAAAGAAGAAGAAATTGTGATTAATATCAAATGAAGATGACATTGAAAATATCTACCAAGTGTACATATTATGCCTCTTCCTGCAAGGCTCTAATCCCTGGACACGTGAAAGTTAACTAACAAGCCACCTCAAGCATGCAATCCATGTTATTAACCTATCGGCTTGGCCGAGGCTGTTAAAGAAAGGTACTCGATGTGATTCTTCAACTTTAGCTGAGGCGCTATGTTGAGACCAACCTTTCATGGCCGAGGCGAGGTACTACAAATTACTATAGCTCGTTGCCGAAGTGATTAGTCTTTGAACCTAATAAGGCATCTTCTTAACTTTGTCTCTTTCAAAAGATGTTCAGTACATGATTTTATGAATGATTGATTTATGTGACATCGCTATTGCAAACACCTCTCAGTCAACTTATTAGTCTACTTTTCAGACGTCATGCTTAAATCATCCCGTGCTCACTTTCAAGATTTATTAAATGTTCTTTGAACTAAGGTATGTAGAAGTGATACCTAGGGGATGATGCATCAGCATTAGTATAAAGTCGTGTCTTTCATCCAATGATAAATACTTCACACATCTTCTATTTTAAAAACTCACATATAATCTCATCTGAAAGTAATGTAATTTAACACTCTCAGGAGTAATCTAGTCAATTTTTTTCCTTTACAACCCGGTGTCCATACACATACTTTTGGCTCATATCTTCTATTCATCCTTATACCAAACATTTACCTCTATAGTTGACTAATTTGACATTCGAAGTGCTCGTGGCCGCCTCTCTCGCTACAAAAAAAGGTCATGTACTTTTAATAGTTTGTCCAAGTGAGTGGAGCCTCACATGTGGACGTGAGTGGAGCCGAGATTGTTGGCCACGTCATTGTGATTTTGTAATTGTATAGACCGTGACAAATAATAAAGTGGATGTTTGAGTTCAAGTATCGTTCCACATAAATTAATATTTACTATCAACTTTTATTCCAATTCTAGTTTGAAATTAAAATCGAATGTTTGCGTTCTAACTAAATTATACCAACCTAAACTATATTAACCTAACTAACCTAATTTGTGAAGACTTGTGGGATTAAATGGTTAAGAATTTCAATTTCACTTAGGCCAATTTAACATTCATTCAATTCAAATTCATTCAACTCCTTTTCATATATGCCAACAATTAATTTAATTTATTGTAGCTAGGGATCTCTCTCAAAATAACACTAATCATATTCATATGTCCGAATTTATTATATTTCTTTGTGAATTCACACACATGTGAATGCTTTCACCTACGTGAGTTCTATATAGCATTCGTTTGATCCCCATTCTTTCCCCAATAACGCATTCTCATATCACATCAAATGGGGTCTGCTACAGTGAACTTTTCTTTTGGTCAAAAGGAATTGTGTGCACAATTACAATTTGCCCTCCTCTTATCTTTTGAATTTGAAACTATTGGCAATGAAAATATGTGCATTTGAAAACGTGAAAAATGAACAATTTTTTTTGTTAAATGGATAGGTACATTGACGTGTACAAATGAAATTTTATTAACATCAACCATATATTTAAATTTATTTATCTACGTTCTTATTACACTACACATGTGCAAAATATTGAGTTCCTTAAAAAATTATAGCGTCATTGTTGCTGTGCCATAGAATCCCGAAATCTGTCCCACTTACTTTGTTGCATTTCAGGTGCATTCATTTCGACATGCATTTCGTCTTCAGCGTTAGGTAGATTTGTCTCGGATGCACTGTCATCTGTTTCTGCTCTCATAAACACTTGGTCCACAAATCCAGAACGAAGTAAAAAATTATAAATTCCCATCAATGCGATGACAACTACAACTTGTGTTTTAAATGAATAGCTAGGCATACGGTCAAGAATTTTCCATCTTTGCTCCCACACACCAAAGACACGTTCAATCACATTTCTGCACGAAGAGTGTCTTAGTTAAATCTCTCACGAGCATTCCAAAAACATCGATGATGACCCGTTCCATCATCGCAGAACTCTTGAAAATGGTACAATATATATGATCCTTTGTATGGGGCTATATATCCCGGTCGATGAGCAAAATCCGAGTCAACCAAATAATACTTACCCGGCGCTAATAGCAGAAAGTGAATTTCTGGATTGTATATAGCACGACCAGTATTCGAGTGTCGTGCGTATTCCCGGTGGTGCCAACAAAAACAAACGTGAAACATAAATTGAAATTACACGCGGCCAACACATTTTGCGTCGGCACTCATTTTCAGCCTATGAAATTCACATGCTTGTGACGCGGTAGCACAACTTTCACATGCGTTCCATCAATAGTTCCAATGTATTTCTGAAACATGGGATGCTTAGTTGGGTCCAGCTTGTAGGGATCCTCTCCTTCGTTATAGTTCAGACTGGATTTTATGACGTGCCGATAACGCAACGATGACACAGAGGACCTCTTTAAAGTACTGGCATACTATTTGCAATGAATGATTGAATATCGTTGTCACATTCCGGTATCCCTTTCCATGTGCTAATATGTACAAGAACATTCCAACTTGCTTATAGATATATACCTGCTTGCTATTGCATAAACCATATTTATCACATAGAATATGTGCAAAATACTACAACACTTGTAGGTACATTCGAAATTCTTGATAGCACATATATACATTCTCTTCCATTACTTCCTTAATAAACATGTGCCATTTCTGGAAAAGGTAAATTTTCGAATACGACATCACGTTTTGCGATAGTAGTTTCTCGCGTCGCTGTATGCGATCCTACAATACGTAACCCAGTTCGCTACGTTGTCTGCCAATTGGCTAAAAACCTCATCATCTTCAAATTCTTCTTCCTCATCGGAGCCCAATAGAAGTACACAATTGAAGTTGAGATCATCCATTCCGTAATTGATATATAAGAGAGTTGAAGAATTTATATTTTGAACAATACAAAGTTGTGTTACTAACCTCGAGTTGTCTGTCATGCATGTACTAGTGCTCAAAAGATTCCCAAAAAAATGTACATTACTAGCAAAGTTGTCTATCATGCATGTACTGTTTGTGGTCAGAAATAAAGTTAACAGTTTTAAAACAAACCTACACAGCATACTCACATATGAAATGGAAGAGAATGTTAACGTACATGGGTACAAGTACAGAAAGCTGTAATTGTCACGGGGAAAAAATGAAAAATAAGAGTACCACACGAGTACTAGAGCTGGTAGTGTCACTAATGGAGTGATTTGTTGTGCTCATTAAACTACCACTCAAATTTCTCATCACCATCTCGCATGACGTTGAGCATATCTCGATAGTGCAAGCGTACATGCGTAAAAGTACATGGGAGTTCATCACTGGAGTCTCCTAGCTACAAGCAACTCTTCGAAGCAGGCAACTCCTGCATTTTTAGTTGGCGCCATAATTGTATTTATCTTTAATGCCGCTTCCTCGGTGACACTATTTGCCCAATCAACAGAAAATGAAAACTCTTGAGCAGAAATTTTCTTTTTCTTCCCCTTTTGCGAAGTCATCGCCAACTTCTTTTTTTTGCCGCTTCGGGTATTGGAAGCATTCACGCTAGAGTTACACTTCTCTTCGTCTCCCTCATTACTCAAACAGTACTCTCCCCAGCGATGAGGATTGCATCCCCGTGGTCTTCAACTGCACTTTCCTCGAACAATGCGAAGCTCGTTTGACATAACTTTGTCAATATCATTGCGTACTTGTCATTGTCATAATTATCGTCAAAAAGTTGATGATATCGAATGTAGATCTCATTGACATCTTTATCTTTAAGCTCTTTGTAATCCTTGTTCTCCTGCCATAACGGTTACAATAATGCAAATGCAAATGAGTTGGTAACTGTGGAAATGTACATCCCTCTATGTGTTTTCTTGAGAAATAATTGAGTGAGGGATGAGTATTTTCTTGACATAAATTGACTTTACAAGATCCAAGATAGAATAATGATGTGATATTCGTTACAAGTTTACTACAAACAACCTAGCAATGCTATAAGCTTATAAACCTAACCACATTTAAGGAAACTAGGAACCTCAGGCTACAAACAACTATCACGTTTAGTGAAATGAAATTATTTTCAAATTTAATAACTATGCTCATTTTTTAAGTCAATAGTTCGAGTGCACTTAAAACTAATCATAGAAGCAAGGAAAATGAGTCGATCAGCAGGCATGAGCAGTATAAAATTTGGCATCTTAAGCTGCTAATTTATACCACTTCTCACAACTTACTCCAGCTTCAAAATGTTAGAGGAAATGCTATGTATGGAAAACACCCAGAACTCATTAACACGCTGAATAGTCCACATTTTCGACAACATTACCCATTCCTAAACAAAAGCAACTCTTCGACAGAGCAAGACCCAACTCCAATGAAATATCCAAACAACCCCTCCGGCATTATTTACAAGCAACTATTTTTAATGAATATGGTTCAAATTTAGCCAAGGTTACACAACACACAAATGCAAGTGACATAGTCAATATTTACGTACTGTGGCACCAATACTACCTTGTCTTTTGGCTCCACCATTCGTAAGATGCTAATATACGGCCTACTGATGGGTTATATTCGATCTTGATACAACCCAACAGCTTGGTGAGACATTTGAGTTCTCGACGCGTTGCGTCCCAATGGTTGCGAAGTTGTTGGTTGTTCCAATTGTGGCCGGAAATGGAGTTAAAAAGCGTAATAACACGCTCCCATCCGTGCTCCTTGAAACATTTACCATGTCAATGACCTTCGACAATGGCAGTCTCCCAGGCAGCAATAAATGTTATCCTTTCTATAGGGTTCCATTTCGCATATTTTTTGGAGCCCGAGTCATTTTGGCACTCATGCAAACTGGACGAATAAGAACCCTAAACGTCACCTATCTGCTAAAGTTAGACAAGTTGAGTTGTAAAACAATGCAAGGAATGAAAATGTAATTGTAGCGCAAGGTCAAAATCATTATCTGATTTGAGAATGGTTCAATGGATTTTGGATAAGGGATTTTAAAAAATGTGGCATTGTTTGCGCGGTCCAGCCTATAACAAAACTTACGGACGTCATCCTTGTCCTGCGCGGGTATGTGCGTCCATCTTGAAATGGAAATTCGTCACTACCTTGGGTGATTCGGTAAACAAAAAGTGTAGCAAAGAGGAAATGGGCAGAAGATCTGTGACCTGAAGCGAAGTTAGATATCCGACAGGGAAATTGCTGGCGGACGGTCAACGACGCTGCACGACGGAGAGAATGTTGAAAGTTGCACTTCTACGTCTACGGTTGAACCAGAATAGAGAAATGGGAAAGTGGTTGCTTTAGTGCTGAAAGGGTAAATGTGGTCTTTGCTTCTGGTGCCAAATCGAGCTCTGTTACTGCCATCGGTGCTACTGTAAATGGGAAGTGCAGCAAAGAGGATACAGGCTGAAAATTATCAATGGTGAAGTGGGGTATCCGATGAGGGAAGTCAACGGCGACCAGTCAGCGGCTCTGGGGAGGTTTAACGTGAAGCTGTTTTCCACACTTGTGCGTCTGTCTGTGGATGAGGGAGAAAGGAGAAATGGGAAACTGGTTGTTAGAAAATACTGGAAGGGTACAATGGAGAAATGAAATTTTGCATTGTCAAATTTGGCACAGTTGTTGTCAGAAATTTACTTCTCCAACGTTCTAATTTTTTTCTACAAAGGCTAAAAAAATATGCACCAAACAAGGTCATAGATTGTGTAGCCCATAATTATCTCTCGATTTCTTATAATAACTATATCAATTATTGCACAAGTTAGAATCATACATCAACTACCGATTTCAGGATTATTACTAAATTAATCAATTGGTGATCATGTAATTGAAGTATTAAACACACTATATAATTAACACACAATCAATGTCACGTGAAATCTTTGGAATTTAATAAATATTAAACATAAAATATATTGTTGATCCTAACAAACAATCATTTAGCCAATCATAATTAAAAAATTAATCAATAAAAGATAAAAAAAATATCATTGGATTCAATACAAGAAATAAAGATAAGAATCCTAGTTATTGTTGTTCTTTGGCACCAAATTCTCAACAATGGATCGTCAATCTCCTCTTTCAAGCATGTATATCTTCCAAACAATTGTATTAATCAACCTTCAAATCCCAAATTGAAATACAAATCTCAAGGACTCAATATATTTGGATGTGTAATTATGCATCAAGATTGTATCTCTCGCCACCTAATTTTTTAAGGAAAATAAAATTAATTCCATTTATAGACCTAAATTAGGTCCAAAATAAAGTCTCAAAGGACTGGGAACCATAACTTTAGTTCAATTAGGATTATTCAAATTGCTGAAATTTATACTTTGACTTTGCAATTTGGTCCCTATTTCTTCTTTTTAGTTTGGATTGAATCTTTAGATATTGGTATTGAGATCCTTCAACTTCTATCCGTAAATTCTTGGTCCCCAACTTCTAAAATATGTCCAAATTTACTCATTTGTTTTGTCAATTATTACACATTTTCATCCGTTCTCGTCCAATCTCGAGTTTTCTCATAAAACAATAAAAAAAATACACAAAGTTAAGTATCTAGTTCATAAAATTATTCCCAAAAGTCATCTTTAGATGTTCAAGATATGTATAATATTTACATTTATCAGTCACCAGTCAAAAATCGAGATGAAAAAATTGACTCTGTCTATGGAAAACTACACTTCAAACATGAGCAAGTCCTGCGAGAAAGAGCTTACTGCAAAGTACATTCATTTTCCCCTCAAAAAAAGTTTTGTTCTTGAAGAAAGGACAAGAGAAGTCTTGGAAGAAAGTTTTAAGCATTCTTCATTTTTAGCTTTTTGATCCAAGAAGTTCGCCAAAGGAAAAGTGTTTTAGTGTTTTCCTTGAAGAAAGGAGACAAACTTTAAAGAAATCTCCCTGACCACGTTGAGTGGTCAGGGAGATTTTTGAAGAAGAGGCCCCTCTTGTTAGGACCAGCATCGTCAGCTCCATCATCATAGAGGTGGCAAAGTCCTTGCACACCTCACCAAAGAGTGGCAGGCATGATTACCAATATGAGGAGCATCGCGGAGCAAAACTCCATCATGCAACTCCTCCTCTAATAAATACAACACAAACGGATATGGATATGTCCCAACCAGCCTTCTTCCAAAGCTTTCAAGGTCAATGGAGGAACTGCCAAGAGGAGGAAGAGGTATAGAGCAATATAGCTTAATTTCAGAAGTGTGGAAGAGATTTTGAACCCATTGAAAGGATATAGTGGTTGACGTCTCCCAAAATCGATCGAATTAATGTTGAGTGATTTCAATCTCTAGCAAAAATTAGGATATTTTTCATTTAATGGAGTTGCCTTGGATATTTTTTTTTGGAATTTTGTAATGTAGGGTTTTTTTTTAGATTTTCTTCCCCACTAATATAGGGTAATTTTGAAGATTTCCCTACAATTATTATTATTATTATTATTATTATTATTATTATTATTATTATTATTATTTACCATATTATTATTATTATTATTATTATTATTATTATTATTATTATTATTTACCATGATATACATTATTCTTTGCAAAAATTGCCTTGATATACATGATTCGTAGATACTAAAGAGGACAATTATTAGAAGCTCAATTAGACCTTAGTACACTCTATTTTGCCTTCAACTTGTAATTTCATTACCCCAACCTTAGACGTGGGTCGAGGGAACATGCTCACGCAGCGAGTTTATTGATCCATCTACATAAAGTACCAATGTCCTTGACACAGACCTTCCAAATGAGTCCAAAATAAACATTGGCTACATGCTTCAACCTTTAATAAGCCCAACCTAAAAGCGTCGTCACTTGTATGAGGTTGATGCACTAAAAATATCACGATGTTAGGCGTGTTTTTGATCCTCATTTTTCCCTCATTATAATGAGAAATATTGCAATTTAAAAAAAAAAAAAACTCCAACGGCCATATTTCTTATTATAATGAGGAAAAAATGGTGATTAAACAGAGCAACTCTATCTCAAGAAATATATACTACGTTCCTGCTATAACTATGACATTTAACTACTTTGGGATTCTTAGGCGTATTTGATTTACTTTATTTTTCATGAAAATATTATTTTTTTCAACCAAATTTCTTCTTTTGGGGTGTTTGATTTCCATATTTGCCATAAAAAATATTTTCAAAAGTTGATCATGACCATGTTTTCCTCCAAATTAGAAACTATTTTCTTTACCAGGGGTATGGTTTTATTTTCTTTGCAATTTATACTTCCCAAAAATTTAATTTTATGAATAAGTACAACATTTTCCATGTTGAAAATTAAATCAATCAAATACTTTAATCATCATTTTTCATGCAAATAAGTTATTTTCTATCTATGCAATTCCATACTTGCAATCAAACACATCTTTAGGTTTTCTAAGAAGTCCAAACATATAGACAAGATCTTGCATTTAACATTTGTTTCAAGTATAACGAAGCTTGGCTCGTGATCTTGAGCTCAACCCTGCACAATCATGATGGGTGTATTTGAAAAATAAAAAAATTAGCTCTTTTTTGTGGGGATTAAAATTAGATTTTGATAAAAGTTGATGAAATGTGTTGTTGAAAATTTGTGAAACTCATAAAATGTGTGGTTAAAATTAATTGTTGATTTTGACTTATATTAAAATCTTGATTTTTGTCAATACCAAACAGGGGTTTAGATAAGAAATCTTAGCCCTTATTTGATATTCATTATTTAAAAACTCATTTTTTTTAAAATTCATTTTCGACTACATATTCTTATAATAAAAAATAATTTTTATGTAAAGTCTAAAACTTTTTCATATGGGTGTCAACGAGTTGAGCCGAGCCGAGCCAAGCTGTGAGCCGAAATTTTTTGCTCAGACTCGGCTTGAGTAAAAATATTTCGAGCTTTTTTTGACCTGAGCCAAGTCGAGTCGAGCAAAATTTTGGCCAAAAAATTTAAACTCAACTTGAACTTTCAACTCGGGCCTTAACTAGCCGAGCCGGCTGAATTTTTTTAAAAAAAATTCATGACAAATCTAAATTTTTTTTAACGAATTTAAATTTTGTGCAATTTATATGTATTATAAATAATAACTAAATATTAATATATAAAAAAATTACAGCTAAAATGAAAAGAAAAAAATTAAAAAATTTAAACAAAGAAGTGGTAGGCAAGTTTTTTTTTTTTAGGCTCACGGGCGACCCAGCTCTAGCCGACGCCCCAAGCCACCCGAGCCGACCCGACATTTGCCATCCCTACTTTTTCCTTTCCTAAATTTAACCACACATTCTTGTATAATTTAATATTACAAAACTCATTTTCAACAAAAATATGACTCAAATATATGCATAGCATATTCCTCTGTTTGAGTTTATTAGATTTTGATAAAAATTGATGAAATATGTGATTAAAAAATTGTGAATCCAATAACATATATAGTTAAAATTAATTACTGATTTTAATATAGATTAAAATTTAATTTTAATTTTAATTTTAATTTTAATTTTATCAAACAGAGCTATCTATTTTAAGAGAGATTCTGAACGAAAGCCCATGAATCGGAGCAGGGCCTGCCCTTCAACGAGGTCGGATAGGTATATTCTATATCGACTGGCCTAGGTGTAACAGCTTATAACAAGCAAAGAATGAGAAAAAGGGCAACGCAGAGAAATGTGGGGAGAAGAATTCTGGAGGGAAAACAGCAAAATGGAGAGAGGGAGTTTACTCTGGACATGGACTCTCGCCGTTTTACTCCTCATTTTCACTCTCAATTTCCTCAGGTTTAGATTCCGATTTGTATATATCTATTTTAGAAATCAAAAACCTGCTCATTCGGATCCGGTGACCAATTGCGTCGCCGATTCTACCTCCAGTCCCCTTTCTGAACATCGGTATGTTTATTTTGTAATAGTATTGATGCTTCTGTATAGATGTTTTAGAAGAATTTTTAGTAAGATTGGATTTGTTTTTGCAGAATTTCTGGAATTATATCTGATTTAGATTTGAAGAATCTGATAGACGACCTAGATGAGAAGTTCCATGAAAATATTATATGGGAAAATGTCATTGACAAGAGTAACAATCGTTTTTCGTATAAGGCCAAGTGTTGCAAACAAAAAGTATGTGCTCTTGTGCTATTCCCAATCTGAGTATTTTTAGCATATTTTGATTGTCAGCTCAAGTGAAGGGGTTTCTTCTCTTTCTTTCTTTCATTTTTTTTTTTTTTTGCAGGATTGGCCTTTGAAGTATTTGAGTGTCACGACATTTGAAAATTGCTCAATTGAGGTGCTGATGAACTATTATATGGACAATGATTACAGGAAACTATGGGACAAGACTGTGGTTGAGCACGAGCAGTTGCAGTTGGACCAAGCTAGTGGGACTGAAATTGGTCGCACCATTAAAAGGTTCCCGTTGTTGACACCACGGGAGTATGTATTGGCTTGGAGAGTCTGGCAAGGCAAAGATGGATCCTTCTACTGCTTTTGTAAGGTGTAACTAAAAACCTTCTGTCGTTGCAGTGAATTGCAGTGGGTTATCTTTTTATCCGCAATAAACAGATATATTGTTATTTGTGAGATTCATAGAAGAACACAGGGAAAAAAAAAAAACTTACTGTAAGATAGTCATGGTTCATGAGAGTTTTTGGCACACTGTTATTTATCTTTTGACATTATTGAATCAAATAGGAACTAAAATTTCCAGAGCTTATAGGAAGTTAATTGTTATTTTCTCTGGTTACTCTAGGTCCTGTTACTTCTTTCTGTTTTAGTTGAATCACTTAGCTGTTAATTTTGGAGTTTTCTGTCTTCATAATAACACTAGAGATGGGAAATCTGGGATTTTCTTTTATAGATAGAAGAGTTTAAAGCTTGATTTCCAATGTGAATTAGGTGTTATACCACAGCACAAGTGGGTTTTCCGTTCCTTGCTCATGGAGCGGCACACTAAAAACCAATGATCTAACCCATAGATTATCCTTGCTAGGCAAAAGTTATTTTAGTGTCCTGTTAATGTGTACCTTATTATTTTGTTTACCTTTTCGTAAATCTCGTAGCTGGTAAATTTTGAGATTTAGGTCTTTATATAAAATGAAACTTGTCCTGTAAACCATCCAAGGAACTTACTTTTATAGATTGAAGAAATTTGGTTTCTAATTCGCTAAACCTGCTTATTTTAAGAACCTGTTAAATAGTATAATATGTGGTTCTTGTTGGCATATAACCGGTTGAAGTGCTTGATGGGTTCAAATGAATAAATTTTTTGTTTAATTTTATTATGTAACTGGAACAGTTTTAATAATGGATAGGTTAAGTCTTCGAGATAATATATGTGTTTGGTATTTATCATATTTCTTTTTCCACATTTTCCCTCAGTGATTGTACCTTATCTGTTATACATGCTTACATGTTGTATATGACTATTACTAGGAATCTGAACATCCTTTGGCTCCTAGACAGAAAAGGTATATAAGGGTCACACTCTTCAGATCTGGCTGGAGAATCAGGAAAGGTAGGTTACTTATTCACCTTTATATTCTATTCCTATGACTTGCACTTCCAATTGAGGTCTCAGAATAACATAGTTGACCTGGGTTGGTAAGCCTGAGACAGTTCCATAACTAGCTGTAGGTGTTTGGAGATGAATAGCACGAATAGTTTTCTTCTCCACTCTTGCTTTCTTGTTGAATATATGATGAAAAGTTGAGATTTAGAGCATGTTTCCGAGTTCACTATTTATTAAGATTGGATATCATTCTTTTCAAAGAATGTAGAGATGTCTATTGGTACACACACTAAATGTTGAACACCTTCAACTTTTCAAAAATGATTGGTAGTCAAATGTTCTTCCTAAGCTGCATTTTGTGAAAAGTTGGAACATTCTTCAAGTTCAGTTGGCTGTACTCTCGTTTAAATGGCTAAGCCAACTTTCTTCCTTCTAATTCTTATAACCATTTTTTTAATATAAAAAGCAATACAAGCCATGGAGGTATCACGTAGAAAGTAAAGTGATACAAATTACATCTCCGACAACCGAATTTTAACAATGACTTTTTATTAACTTTTAATGTCACTACTTACCGTTGTTTGTATCTATTATTCATGGAAATATCATATATATATGAGATCTCTTGATATTTTCATTATGTATATGATTATGCCCTTGTTTAGGCTCCATTTTAGTGAGTTATTGAGAAAAATGTAGTTTGGAATAATGATTTTTTGGAGAATGTATAGTTAAAAAAGAAGGAAAAGTTTTGAGTTTACATTTAATATTATTTTATTGAAGAATATTTGGTTGAAAAGAAGAAATAGAAAAATGCATAAAAATTAAAATGGAGCCCAAACAAGGGCTATACTTGTACCTTTATCCACTTTACGATTTTATTCAATGGTCAATAAGTTTAACAAATGAAAAATTGTCAACTTATATAATTTAAATAGATGAATAGTTTGTCAAGGTATTGTTATTTTCTGAGGTAGGAGTGTAATATCTTTCTCATAATATGCAATAGTGAGCACATCTTCTTATTGTATTTTCATTTGATATCTTTTTATTTTTAATGTTTTGGACTCGAAAATCTTAATCAAGATTTTGGGGATATTTGTAGATCTGCTAAAATATTAAACAAGAATTAAAATATATGTTAGGGAAATTTTAGTGGTGGTCCTCAATTTATGGGTGTTGTATCAATCAGGTCTCTAACCTTTTATTCTGGGCATTTATTTAAATTACCAGCCTACCTCGTTGTAGCACTTTGATCATCAGTTGATATGTCTCCATTCTAGTTGACTTGTCAATTTTTACCGATAAGATGGTTCTAACTTCTACATTTATTTATTTAAAATAAATAAAATAAACAGAAAAGAAAAAGTCAAAGGAAAAGACTAATCATCTTCTTAATGTACAAATTGCTTACTGGTGCGGTGGGGGAGCGTCAGATGGGTGGTGGGGTTAGGGTAGGAAGCAGGGGATGAGGAGTGAAGTTGAGTTGGTATTTTCTTTTCTTTTCTTATATTTTTCTTTCACTTTTCTCTTTTATAGGTTGGTGACCTGTTTGCACAAATCTAATAGATTGGGAGACTTCCGTTACAGTTTTCCCTATATGTTATTATATATCTAGCTTCCAAATAATTATAATTTCATTAATATGTAAAGCAGCCCAACTTTAGCAACAGCCTTTGAGGAAAAAATACAAATTTTTATCATGTAAAGTATGTTGTTCTTTTTTTGTATTGGGGGGGAGGGGTGGGTAGGTTGCAGGTCCTGTTGAAAATGCTATTGAAATTTCAAAACAAATGAACCCATGCACACAGACACACAGAAGGAGAGAGAGGGAGGGAGAGACCAACGGTCATGAAGGCTTTTTTATATCTAATATTATCTCGAATGCTAACTAAGGAGTCAGCCATTAGGATTTTTTTTCTTAAACCAGTTTTGTCAAAGTCTCCTTTTGCAGTTCCTGGTAGAAATGCATGTGAGATCAAAATGGTGCACCAAGAAGATGCTGATCTGAATGTGAAAATGGCAAAGCTAGCTTTTGCAAAGGGCATATGGAGTTATGTGTCCAAAATGGATGATGCACTACGCAAATACTCAACAACTAATCGGCTTCAACTAAATTCAGCTGTGGGTGCCATTACTTCAATTCAGAAGGTTAGGACTAAACCTTTGCATGATAACACTAATGCAGATGTCTGATGTGAACATGAGAGTAATGGGATTATGGGAGTATGATGTTGATATTTTTTTATCGCAAGATTAAAGATCTGATACATGTTTCTACCTATGCTGAATTTGATTTTTTGTTCTGATGACCAAAGTAAAACAATAAGGAGAAAAATAAATATACAAAGATTAATATGTAAATCAAAAATGTGAATTAATCTCTGGTTTCCATCTGTAATTGATGTAATGGTTGATCAATCATCCCCGTATCTTCCAGTCTATTCCAAGTGCCAAGCATTTTTATACTTCAGACAATCTGACCAGTTTTTCATATTTTGTCAAATTACATTGCAAGCTTGGCTTGATTGTAGCTACACATGCCAAATCCCCTGATCTGTTTGGATTATAAATCTATCCTGGAAAAGATTACTAAATTTTAAAGAGTAGAGCTTGATGGAAACATTGGTTTTTTTTTTTACCAGGGTTGGATTATTCTAATTGAGGTTATTGCTAATGAGTTCATTGACTTAGTTATTATGCTGACATGTTGTGTTAATTTGTTCCTGTTGCCCAATAAACCACCCCTGGATATTGATATATGAGGTCAATTGATTTACTTTTGTCGAATGCTTTATGAGTTGTTTGGATCCCACATCGAAAACCTGGTCTTGTGGCATTCTCCATTGGCACCTGTGAATTCCTTGAGCCATAGAAGATGTAGTTAATTATATGTATAAATCTCGGTTGCATTCTTTCGTTTCCTTGCCGTTTTTACTGCCCCCTCTCTTCCGGGTGATTGTTGCAAATATAGAGCTTGCTATTCTTTTTGTGAATGATTATTCTTCTATTTTTCACATAGGTCCCACCTGAATTTGAGACCCTAGACGGGTCAACCAGAACACTTCATCCAGAAGACTCGACACGTGCCATTAGCTCCTTGGGGACTCCTGAAACCAATGCGAAGAGACTCTCGATAATGCCTTCCAATAAATTGATAAGAAATGGTTTGATTGTTGTCGGGGGTGCATTATGCTTGTCTAGAGGTCATTCCAGTTTGAGTGCTAAGGTTGCCATGGCCTACATATTGAGCAAGCTTAGAAAGCATGGTTCTTCATCTAATCAAAACAGGCAAAGTTCATTAAGATAGAGGCTATTACAAACAATGTGGCCAACCTTGTCGTCTGAAGGTCCAATACGGCTGTAGATATTTGCTGCTCGTCCTTGTAAATATTGACTTGGATAGGTGCCATGCGTTTGAAGAGAAACACAGGGTTCGAAGAAACACCAAATATCGTTTTTTTTTTCATTTCCAAGCGTCCTCTTGCTGTAGCCATGTTAATGCAAACACGATTTCCACAGTTATGCAACAAACCTCTCATTTTTATTTTAGTTTAACTGGATTTTAGTCCTTTGATGATGCTTCACAAATCTTAACAGATATTGCTCATTTATATATACCAAATAATGTTCTATGAGTCGAGTGCCTACCCGCTTGCTGACTTGCTTTAACAAGTTAACCTTGTTACTGGTTTTGTATCAGGATAAAATAAGTTATTTTCATATACATCAGCCTTTTTTTTTTTGATCAGTAAATAATTTTTTATTAGGATCAAAAGTTATGAACAAATACTCCAGGCATACCCGGGTTTACAAAATTCAAAGATACACCAATGATATCAGTCTGTGCTATTGTGCCATGTGCTAAGGATTCATAGTGATGCAAAACATGAGCATACAAAGAAAACATAACTTTGTATACCCGTGTTTCAATTCAGTGAACTATGCTATTGGAATGTGGTTGTAGATCTTCAAAGATCTTCCT